>PVKS010015330.1:0-46220 GCA_004027875.1 Aplodontia rufa | reverse complement strand
TTGTTTTTTTTTTTTTTTAGGAGAGAAGGACAGTGAGAGAGAGAGAGAAAGAGAATCAATTTTTTTATTGAGATTTTTCACATAGCTTTCGCTGCTCTGACACTTAGTTGTGTACATGGGTGCTGGGGTTTGAACCCGTGTACTTGTGCATGCCGGGCAAGCACCTTAACCACTGAGCCACTGCTCCAGCCGCCCCCTACTTTTGTTTCTTGGCCAGAAATCACTTGATCCTGAAAGTCTCCTGAGAAGACTGGAGAAGAATGGGGTCAAGGGCATGCACCGCAGTGGTGGAGAACAGGTGAAGTCAGGAGATGCAGTTTTAAAGAGGCAAATGCTTCAACTCTACCTAACTTTCATTGTTTTGAAAGAAATCTCCCCAGGGTCTTCATCAATAAGGTGTGGAACCATATAGAAATGAACTTTTCAATTGCGTTCAGGATTGATATTCAGCCAGTGTGCGTTAGTGTGGGCATCCTGGATATTAAAAATATTGAAATACTTCCCCACCGATGGGTACCAGCTGCTGCCCTGAGTGTGTTCTCCCTCTCCTTTCTTTGTGGGTCTGACAGAGCTTTCTGCTCATCTCACAGTCCAGCAGCCAGGACTGGTAGAGCCAGTGTTAAGGGAACTTTAAGACCTGCTCCAACACTTTTGGAGATGTTCTTCTGAGTGGCCGCTGCCCACAGCTTCCTGGTTGTTAAGTTTGTTTCTTATTATCCTCAGCTCAAAGTGATGAACCTCTTGAGACGTGGATATTCCATAGCTTACTTTACATGTGCACGTGGATTTCTCATGGTCACCTCAAATTTAGCATGTCATAAGTGGAGTTTTTTGTTTTTTGTTTTTTTTTAAGTTGAACAGCTTCCTAATAGCTTCCACAACCCAACCTGATGGCCTGTTTCCAAAGTACAATTCGTTAAAAGCAAATTTAGGAGGACTGAGAATTTATACTACTGGATAAATAGAATTAACTTTTCATTATTTTGGCAATGCCCCAGATAAAACTATTACAGTCAAAATTTTAATGAGAATTAGCAGCAGAATGTTTAAGGTTTTAATTTTGTGAGATTAGGGGACCAGTTTCTTAGTTTTTTGTGTTGCTATCTAACATAGATCTGCTGGTGTTGAAAATTCGCCAGGTTAGAGAGAAGGATTGAAATCTTCTGTGAAACTGGGGAACTCAAACAGAACAGTTTTTTTGGACAGTTGGTCACACCCTCTGGGTCCTGAGGCAGCGGAAGACTTTGGCTCAAAAATAATTCTGGGTCCATGCCTACTAGAAGGATAAGATTACATAAAGAACCATTCAAATTCAAATTAATAGGAGTTAAATTAAAGGAAGTCTAGTAAAATAGAGGAAAGAGAAGGGGACTTGGGAGGGAAAAGTGAAAGAAAAAAGGAGGGGAATAAAAAGAATATTTTGCACCTCTAAGATACTAAATAATTCCACCCAGCCAACAAAAACTGGAAAAGTGTTTAAAAAAAAAAAAAAAAAAGAAATCAAAGTTAGTTCGGTAGAAGAAAAGGACCCAGGTGGGAGGAGGTGAGGGAGCAGGGAAGTGCTTGGAAGGAACACTGGCCATATTTTACTGTTATGTTGGGTGCATGAATATGAAACAAACCCCATTATTATGTATAGCTATAATACACCAATAAAAATGTGAAAATAGATATGAAAGTCCATTTATCATGATCAGGTTAGACCACCATGAGAGCTTAGTAAAGCAGGTATCACTAACTCTCTTGTGATCACATTTTAGTTAACATTTTCATTGCTGTGACCCAAGGGCCTGACAAGAACAATTTTAGGAGGAAAAAGTTATTTGGGTGCTCACAGTTTTAATCCATAGAAGGCCGACTCCATTCCTGGGGGTTCAAGGAGAGGCTGAACATCAAGGTGGAAGAGTGTGGCGGAGGGAAGGGGGTCAAGGCATCACATCAAGAAGCAGAGAGACTCCATTCACCAGTTACAAAATATATCCCCTAAAGGCATGCCACCAATGACCCACCTCCTCCAGCCACACCTGACCAGTCTATAGTTATGCCCAATTAATCCCTGTCAAGGGATTAAGTCACTGACTGGGTTAAGACTCTCATAACCCAGTCATTTCACCTCTCAGATGTTTTGCACCATCTCATATATCAAGTTTTTGGGGGACACCTTTCCTCCAAACCATAACAAATATTTTCTGAGTTTTAATTGTATGTACTTTATTGAGACATAATTAAAATATGGTAAAATGAACTCATTTTAAGTATATGGTTAAGGAGGTTTTTGACAAATGCAATCACCCATGGAATTTATCTCTGACCAAGGTATGTAATATATTCAGAACCTCCAGAAGTTTGCTTTATGTCTTTTCCCAGTCAGTAGCCTTTCCACACCCATTATCACAAGCCCCAGGCAATCACTTCTGTGTTTCTGTCATATTAATAGGATTGTTAAATAATTACCTTTTGGTTATTGTCTCATTTAATAAGCATATTTTTATGACATTGATTCATGTTAAAGTCATTTTTCATTGGTGAATACTACTCTATTATATAAAGGTGACAATATATTTATTCATTCAAATGTTAACGAATATGAGTGTTGATTCTAGTTGTAAAAAAAACTACCATTAAGAGTAATGCTACACTGGAAAATTTACAATCATATATATATATATGGACATTTATATCTCTTATAGGGGCATAATATAGAAGAATCAAGAGACAGGTGTGAGCAATGTGGGGGAAACTATGGTTTATGATCAAGTGCAAATCATATTGTCACTTTATATGCATTTATGATTGTACAACTCAACTCCTTAATGAAAATTAAAAAAGAAAAAGCATTCTAATTTAAAAAAAGAGTAATGCTACAACCTATGGGCAAGCATATTTTATATTTTGGGGGGAATTTCATCTTAATTTTATGTTTTGAAGAAATTTTAAACTTACAGAAAAATTGCAAAAGTACAGAGTATCCATTTACTCTTGAAGTTGCTTTCCCTTAGGCTAGCTTCTTACATAACCATGATATAATGATCAGTACTAAGGATTTAATATTTATGTAATTCTACCACTTGAACTAGACAGTTTATTCAAAGTTCTCCATTTTTCCCATTAATGTCTTTTTTCTGTCCCAGGACTCCATCTAGGATACTACATTGCATTTAGTTGTCATGTCTCTTTGGTCTCCAACCAATGACAATTTCTCAGTCTTTCCTTGTCTCATGACCTGGACACTTTGAAGAACAGTGGTCAAGAGTTTTGTAGAGTATCTCTCAGTTGGGTTTATCTGACGTTTTAAAGCTATTAAATTGAGGATCTGAATTTTGGGAAAGAACACTCAGAGGCAATGCACATTTTTAGTGTTTTAGATCAGAGTTAAGGGACATCTATGAAAATACCTTATGACTGGTGATATTAATCATGGTCAGTTGGTTAAGGGGTGCCTGCCAACTTCCTCCTCAATAAGATCACCGTTTTTACCTTTCTAAACTCTAATCACCAGCATGGGCCCACTAATGTGCAGCCCACTTTCTAGGGAAGTGAAATTAAGCTCCATTTCCTGGAGGGAAGAATATGAAATAACCTGCGGTCAAATGTTAAAACCATCACTGTAATTAAGACATATTATTAGGCTGTTCAGATACTTTGTTTTTCCATGAAGTTTTGTTCATGAAATTTAGCATTCATTAGTGAATCCTCCTTGAAGCAGTTATTACTGTGGACTACTAATGGTGGTTTTTAAATTTCCTTTATTCCTTTTACAGATATTAATTACAATTCTGTAAGCAAGAGCTGCTTTCATTTGTTATTTATTTTCATTTATTCATTCATTCAACCACTCATTTTTTAATATCTGTATGAACTCACAGATATTTAGTTTGTTCTCTGGGTTATACCCTAATGTGATTGTCATTGACTAGATCAGGTAGAGCTCTTCAGTTTGCTCCTATGTCCTTGTGACAAATTCCATTTTTCTAAAGCACAAAATATTACCATAAGATGTTCCATAATCATCTTTATTTTTCCATCCCCAAACTTAAAATCTGCCATTCCTTCAGAGCCCTGGGTCTTTTTACTGGAGTACAACATTTAGAAACTAGTCCCTGGACACTAGGTATGCCCTTCCTAATGGTGTAACACTGATGTGCTCTGTCAGTAGACAGAGCTAAGAAACGCATGTGTGATGACTTGGCTATACCCAAGCATCAATAGTTATTTATGCATCTACTTTTTTTTTTTTTTAGAGAGAAGGACAATGTGTGTGTGTGTGTGTGTGTGTGAGAGAGAGAGAGAGAGAGAGCAAATCAATTTTTATTGAGTTTTTCACATGGCCTTTGTTGCTCTGACACCCAGTTGTGTATGTGGGTGCTAGGGTTTGAACCCGTGTACTTGCAGATGCTGGGCAAGCACCATAACCGCCAAGCCACTGCTCCAGCCCCCTACGCATCTACTTTATGTGTATTTAATATATGAATAGATTAAGAAGACACATAAAATATATAACATACATTTATTAAATTATATATGAAAATAATTTAAATCAACCCGAGGTTTCCAACTGCAGTCTTCCACCACAGGTTTCACCGTAATCTCTCCCTTTGGCATATTTGAAACTACATTGCTGAATTTCTCACTGTTCTCTATCAGTGAGAATCCTGACTCTTATAATTTAAAATATATTTACTTATTTGTTCAATCCTAGTGCATACACAAAGTGGTTTCAGAGTTGCTGGCATGTACTACTGTGAGAAACAAATTTACCAATTTGATGACAATGCTTTGTACGCTTCTTTTTTTTTCCGTTAGTCTGTAAGTACCAAGTTAAAACATTGTAATCCCAAGTCACTTTGGTGAATTCTTTCTTCCTAACCAGTGCTAGCCACAACTCCACTACTGACTTATTCTGTGGCATGGGAAAATTATAATTACAATTGTAGCTCCTTGGAAACAAGGACAACTATATAGCAAGGATGAAAAGGCGAACATTAAATTATGATTCCTTGTCAAGGGGACATGACATCTTCTCTTGTAATGACTAATTGCATTTTTTGGTAGCAATCTGCTCTGGTTGTTATAACATCTTTAGTTCTCATAAGTATTGTTCATGATAAAGCAATACAGATATGAGATAATTTTATCCATCTTTAATTTTAATCTACAGTTAGGAATGCCTTTGTATTAGAGAAATATAGATACAAATGAAATGACAAGCACATAATGCAAGTTTCACATTCTTTTACAAAGCATTTGAGGAACTTGGAAAAGCATATTTTAGGGAATCATGAAGGAATCTGCACTAACTTGAATAAAGCAGCTTGGAATTATAGGACAAAATTAATGTGAAGTATATGTATGAACGTATTTGGAACTGTTAAATTATGTTTTCCCAATAGCATTTGATGTGTAACTAGCTAACAATTAAAATGTGTATTTAATTCCCCCTCAAATATTATTTATCTAAAATAATTATAGTTTCTGTTATATGGGAAGTTTTCATAATGTAAAAGCAGAAATGAAGATAAAATTATTGATAAACTGATTTCTTCTAGTTTCCATAAAAATATCAAAATGTCAGATTCATATATGTTAGAGTGAATATGTAAGCTCAAATTTACACCAGCCATATGATTTTATATGTCTACATTGAAATAAATTTTTTTTTGTATTCTTAGAGAAAAAACCAACAGATTTGTATTTTCACTATTGCCGCATTAACTGAAAGCTTAGGTTTCTTTGGAACATTCATTGGTCAGATATTGATAAACCGATTGCATTATTGTTCAATAACCAAGATGATAAAACATCTTCAGTGAAGCTACACAGTAACTGCCAATCCTTTGCATAAATCATTTATTGAATTAGCTCTGGGATATTCTCTTGGGGAGCATAAAGATCAATGCAACATTCTGTCTGTGTACACATAATTACAATACAAGGTTAAAGTCCGAAGGAACTAGGTTAACATTTTATGTACCTGAGAAGCAATAGTAAAAACTACGTCATATGAAATTAGCAACAAAGGCCAGCTTAAGGATCCCCTAGGAGGACTTACCCTTAATCTAAGATGCCACTGTTGGACAGATCACTGTCGTTTTAATATCAGCATGTTTGGGGGAGGGGGTACAGCTAGAAGTCATTAACATAAACACACAAAAGTTTTATTTCTCACCAATAACATGACTTTTTCATATTATTATATACTTTCCATGTTTAGCGTCACAAAGTGTACACCTTCTTTACATTTAAAGCATAAATATTCTATTAACTTATTTTGGTCATTGGGAAGTACACATATGTAGCATCCCAGGAACATAATGTTTTTTTGTAAGATGATTTGAACCACTTTAGCATAGTTATTATCAACATATTTCTTTTACTTTTATTTGTGTATTTAAATATTTAAATTGTTCACAGAACTTTAAAGCACAGCAAAGAATACCATGGAGTTTTTGCATTTCTTATTTAGTTGAATATATGCATTTGTTTCTCACTTAGTTGACTTTGACATTTCTAGAAGTTAAACAGCTTGTTTTGAAAGTCAGCCAGAAGCTTTCGTCAGGCACTTTTTTTAATAACTTAAAATGAATCAGTTAAATCAATCTCCTTGCTTCAAAACTGCTTGATTTGTTCTGAGATAATTGACATATTTAACTGTCTCGGATTTCTCAATGTCAAAACAAAATTTGGCTTTGCCTATTTGTAGGTTTACTCTTCGGTGTTGGATCTGTAATATTATTAACTGCTGCTTTAACAGAAGATATCTAAATACCTTTATCCACCAGCAATGAATATGTGTTGCATGTATAGCCAATACATATTCCATAGATCTCAGTCTATCTCTTCTGAGTATGGAAAACCTTTTTATTCCAAAGATTCCATACGTGGGCTAATGAATGTCAGAAAAATAAGACACGGAAGACTAAAACTTACTGCTTTGTGTTGCTTGTTTATGCAAAATCCATTACACACGCGCGCGCGCACACACACACATTTTTAAGGGAACAGTGTAGCTTGGATAGTGAAAAGACGGGTGATCTTTTTTTTCCAGTACAACAAGCACATGAGTCCAGATGGGGACCCTAAATTATGTTGAGCAGGCTTCCCTGCAGGGCCCTGAACACCTACTTGTATGGGTGTGCTCCATGGTCACAGAGAAAAGTCCCATGGAATCTAAACCACTTCCAGTGAATCTGTAACAAGAAACCTCATGAGAAAGTCATGTTCTGCTTCAGAAATATTCATATTACTAGGTAGGTGTGGTGATGCTCCCCTGTGCTCCTATCCACTGGGAGGGTGAGTGAGGCACAAGGATCGAATGTTCAAGGACAGCCTCAGCAATTTAGTGTGATCCTGTCTCAAAATGAAAAATAAAAAGGGCTGGGGATGTGGCTCAGTGGTAAAGTGCCCCTGGGGTCAAGCTCCAGTACTGAAAAAAACAAACAAACAAAAAAACAATAACAAAAAAATTATGTTACCTTGAAAGAGGTTGCTTCTATTTTTTTCAAATTTTATTGCTTTTAAATTATGAAAGCAGCAATGTTCACTGTCATAAATCTCAACAATGGAAAATAAAATGTTACAAACCTTCATCTCCTTCCTACCAGTTTCTCCTTTCCCAGATGTGATCAAAATGGGGCATTCCCAAGATATTAGTGTAAAGATCATTCTCAATATACCTATCCTGATGTATGTTTAATGGAATATATCATATTTGACCTTCAAGCTTATAACATAAGAAATCTACTTTATTCTTTGCCATTGCTACAGAATATTTTATTATGTGGACACGCTAATATTTATATAATAGCTTCATTACTGTAGGTTATGTACATTAATTCACTTCCTATTTTCAATAACAAACCCTGCCCATGCTGTCATAAATGCATCTATATTGAATATTTTGCAAGTATATAGTATATCCCTGGGTTCTTAGGGGCAGAATTATTGTTATAAAGAGTTGCATATCAAATATTTTAAAAATACCACATTGTTTAAAAAATCAGATTGTGTCCTTTGATATTTTCATAAAATGTGTTCATGATTGTCTATACTGTCATTAATGCTAGTTGTTATTATATAGTTCTTTTAATTTTATTTTGTAGATTTTGATATTTAGTCAATTGGAATTTATTTCTGCGTGGTATAAAATGAGACTCAAAAATCTTTTTTGTCTCTCAGTGAATGTCAACACCTAAAACATCTATGTATTTGTTATCCTTCCTCAGCATTTTATTATAGAGACTATTGGTTAAGATGCCTGGTTGCAGACAGCAAAATCAACTTGGGTTTTCTATAACATCTGAGGATGTTGGAGAGCTGACAGAATTGTTGGGTTGCAAAAGAAACACACAAGAACTGAGTTTCCAGGACACTTGTTGAGCCACCTCACATGACCAGCACCACCAGCAGCCACAGCCAACCCTGAACAATGTCCTCTCAGCCCCCACTCAAGTCACCAGAAACAGAATCCTGTTATCCACCTGGTCGGATCTGACACAAAGCCTCACATAGGTGCATTTCATTATATGAAACTGGTTCACATGCCTTTCCCGTAGCTATGATAGAGGTTAGAAAACCCATATTTCTGAGATGTCATCAATTATATGGTACAGTTGTTTCATGACCAAAAATAAAATTCAAACACTGATTACTAAACACTGAAACAATGTTTTATATTTGAATTTTTATTTTATAAATATTGAAAAGATGCCAGGCCCAGTAGTGAATGCCTGTAATCCCAGCTACTCAGGAGGCTGGGGCAGGAGAATCGCAAGTTCAAAGTCATCCTCACCAATTTAGCAAGTCTCTGAGTAACTTAGAGAGACCCTGTCTCAAAATAAGAAATAAAAATGGGCTGGGGATGTAGCTCAGTTGTTAAGCATCGCTGAATTCAATCCCTGGAACAAGAATAAAATGGAGAATATTTTGAACTTATTTATACAAATTTCTTACATGTTCTTAAGCAAACATATATAATAAATTACAGGCAGAAGATTTGATTAAGCTATTCTAAATATTCTGCATTGGAGGAATCAGTCTTCCTTATGGTAGTCCTGAGTTCAAACAGGGAAAAAGAGGCAATGAAAATATTCCCTAAGGAATTTTCTGAGAATATAGACATCAGCCTCAAGAGAGATTTGGAGTCACAGCCCTCTCCACAGTGATTCTTATAAATAGAATTTCACCCAAGAAGAGGAAGGAGTGGAAAATTCCCTTCTCTTTTTGTCCACTTTCCCAATCATTCTATTAGAAATGGCTTACATTTGGCAATAGTGCATTAAATGGCAATAATAAAAATTACTCTATTCAGAATATGGAACGAAACCAAACCTCTGAGGGTACACGGGGAGTCCAGCTTAGGGTCACCATTCATAAAGGGCTGCCCTCTGACTCAGACAAGCTCCTCCTCAGAAAGAACAGAGCTTTGCGTTTGTAATCTCTGGGTGAAAAGACTGCCATCAACAAATAAGAGCTTTTCATAGACATTTAAATGTGTGCAGAATATGTGCATGGGAAGGGAAGGAAAATGATCAAATAAATAGTGTGAACACCTCTGGGCATGATACTGAGAAGGGAGAAAGATGGAATAGATTTGATGAGGAAGTTTCATTCTTTATTTATTTAATTTGTGTATGGATTTTTTAATAAGGAAAAACATAATGAATCACTTGTGTAGCTACAGTATTAATTAGAACTTCTAAAGGGCTGTAGATTTATTATTAAGATGTCAACTGGGGACTTTTTGCCCAATGAAATGAGGGTAGGCTTGCTGTAAGCCCAGTTCCAACACATGAAGAATCACCCATCTCCAGAATTCAGAAATTAACTATTTCCTGGTCCCCTAGGGTTCATTCTCAGTCATCCTGTGTGATTTGTGGTGTTAAGGGAGCAGAGATGTAGATGGATCACTCCTGTGTTACTTCTGAAGGGTCAGGCAGAATTTTATGAAGAAGGTGGCAGAAGGGAAGAGTCCATCAAAATCACACAATCTAAAAACACCTACTTACAGCTGTGTTTTCATTTCTTCTCTACTCCAGCTTTCAATCTCTCCTTTCACCTTCCACACAGCCCCAAGGCCCCTTACGCTATGTTTCTCTTCCAAATCCTCAATTCCCATCCTTCTATTTGCCTTATTTAATTATCCCCTCCTGCCCAATGTTCACAATAAACATTTCAAGGTGTCTGAAGAACAAAGCAATGAGAACAATGAAGTCATTGTTACAGATGTCAATTATTATCTGTAATGTTATACCTTCCTTCACTGAAGGAAAAAAATTGAGGTTCTGAAACCTTTCTTATTCAAGACTCATTTTATTTCCCTCTACTTGGAATTTTGTTGCCGGGTAAGTTCTGTCTCACACAGGGAGTGTCTCTTACCCTCTTCTCCAAGTATTCCATCAACCACACCGGCCTCCACGCTAGCTCTGTTAGGAAAAGGATTTGCTTCTTGAAAGATCTTCACTGAGGCTGAGTCATACTTGCATGAACTGTAGTCCCCAACAGCTTCCAGTCCTAAAGCAGCTATTCAGCTTTATGGGGAATGCCAAAATTGTTTTCCTTTGTTCTTATCCCAAATCATCTTCATTGACTGTGGAAACTCACAGAGCTCTAAGTTACTGAGTGAATCTGTAAATTATTCTGCATCAAATTGCTTCTGCAGTGACTTCACACAACCAAACTGGATATATCAAAGTAAGTTCAGTAGCACCTGGTTGTTAAGAGCTCATTGCACTTGTCTCTGATTTTAAAGTGTGTGCAGAGGTATATTCAGATAAGCATCATCTACAATTACAAAAAGGAAAAAAAAAGAACTGATAGAAAACTGAAGATAACTAAATGTCAATCGATGTAAGCATGATCTACAATATAAAGTACCTGGAATAAAAATGAATAAGAGCAAATTTCACTTAATTCTTTCCCCCTCCATATACCCAGAGGAATAATATACAGAATTTATACAGTGGAAAACAGCTGTGAAGAATCAGTGGGAAGCACATACCGGAAATGCAAAACAAAACAAAACAGCACCGTTATACAATTGAAAAATCAAAAGTCAAACCATAGACAGTTTGCATGATGTTCAGAGACCTAAATGGATCTCATAATCATAAAATTGAAAGGGGAAATAAGTTTTATGAATTCTCATGATGCAATTTTATTTATATTACGTTCAAAGGCACACAGGCTAAAAATAAAACCCTAAAGTATAACAATATAAATATAGGTGGTAAAACTAAATAAAGTAAAGGATGATAAACCCAAACTTCAGGATACTGTGTATTTATTTCTTATTTTCAAGAATCAATTTTATTAGTTTTTAATGTGGCTTTTGTTGCTCTGATACTTCATTGTGTGCATGGTGCTGGGGTTTGAACTCCCATCCTCGCAAGAGCCATGACAGCTGATCTACCACTCCAGCCTCCTTATGTATTCAATTCTAAAGGGAGATAAGTGGATAAGATTGAGGAGGGACACTCTGGTGGCTTCAGAGACATTCAGCATAATTTACTTCTAAACTTGTGGGTAGTCATGCTGTATTAATAAAATTCTTAGATTGGTTTTAGTTTTTTTTTTTTTTTAAGAGAGAGGGACAGTGAGAGTGAGAGAAAGAGAGAAAAAAAATTTTATTTAGTTTTTCAAGTGGCTTTCATTGCTCCAAGACTTTGTTGTGTGTGGTGCTGGGGTTCGAACTCACATACTTGTGCATGCCTGGCAAGCGCGGTAACTGCAGAGTCACTGCTCTAGCCCCTTGGTTTTAGTTTTCGAAGCACTGTTTGAAATGTTCACAATAAAACTCACCCAATTCTGGAGACAACTAAAAGAGTGTTGAGTGAAGAACAGGGTACTGTGGCAGCAAACCAAGTTCACTGACATGGAATAAGTGGTAATATTTTTGGGGGGAGAGGGTTAACTTTTTACCTATTTTTTATTGGTGCATTATAATTGTACATAACGATGGGATTTGTTGTCTTCGTAGATGCACACAATACAGCAATACAATTTGGTCAATATCCCAGGGCCTCCCACCTCCCTCCTCCCATACCCCAGTCCCTTGCCTCTCTTTCTGGGTCATATATTTTTCCTAAAATATCCAAGTATAGTGACATAATTTTTATATCTATGATGATCAATTTTTTCATATATACATGACAACAGCGTATACAGTGACATCCTTATAAATGCTTAGAGTGTATCTTGTTTTAACTCAGTTCCAACAATTCCCCTTCTCCTCCTTTCCTATCACCCCGTATTCTTTCTAGATCTATTTGGCAATAAGATTAAACATTTACATTTTTGTAAAGGCATGCAGTCTAGTTTATTCTAATTCAGTCCCCAGTATTCCCCTACCTCTTCTTTCTCTTCCCTCTACTGGTCTTTGTGTTGTTTACTAAGTGGCTTTTCTCCCTTTTTTTTGTTACTCGTTGAATTATATCTTGATCAGATTCACTATATTGTGTTAATATTTGGACATGAGCAAGTTAAGTGTGAGTCCTTCCATTGATTTTCCCTATTTCATTCTTTCTTCCTCCATTTCCTTCTCCTTTGTCTATTCCTCCATTCTTTTCCTTATGTTGGGTTAGCTTTCACATATCAGAGAGAGCATTTGACCTTTGTTTTTTTTTTTGAGACTGGCTTATTTCACTTAGCATGGTATCCTCCAGTTCCATCCATTTGCCAGCAAATGACATAATGTCCCCCTTCCTGTGGTTGAGTGGTACCCCATTGTGATTATATGCCAGAATTTCTTTATCCATTCATCAGTTGAAGGGCACCTTGGTTGGTTCCATAGCTTAGCTATTGTCAATTGAGCTGCTATGAACATTGATGTGGCTGCATCACTGTAGTATGCTGCTTTTAGGTCCTTTGGTTATATACCAAGGAGTGGCATACATGGGTCAAATGGTGGATCCATTCCAAGTTTTTAAAGGAATCTCCAAACTGCTTTTTAGACTGGTTGGTAGTTGTATCAGTTTTCAGTCCCACCAACATTATATACCATTTTCCCCACATTCCCACCAACATTTATTGTTTGTATTCTTGATTATTGCCATTCTAACTGAAATGGGGTGTAGTTTTAATTTGCATTTCTCTAATTGCTAGAGTTTCATGTATTTGTTGACCATTTGTCTTCATTTGAGAAGCATCTGTTTAGTTCTTTTACTCATTTAAATGATTGGGGTATTTGGTTTTTTGTTTGTTTTGTTTTGTTTTTTGGTGTTAAGTTTTTTAAGTCCTTTTTATATCTTGGATAGTAATTTCCTGTCTGAGGTGCAGGGGGCTAAGACTTTTTCCCATTATGCAGGTTCTTTCTTTGCACTCTTCAAGTGTTTCCTTTGCTGTGAGGAATCTTTTTAAGTTGATGCAATCCCATTTATTGAGTTTTTCCTTTTACTTCTTGCATTTTGGAGGTCTTGCTTAGGAAGTCAATTCCTGAACCAACATGTTGGAGTGTTGGGCCTACCTTTTCTTCTAGTAGGTTCAGGGTGTCTGGTCTAATTCCCAGGTCCTTGATCTTTTGAGTTGAGTTTTGTGCATGTTGAGAGAGATTGAGATTCATTTTATTATATAGGGATTTCCATTTTTCCCAGTCTTTTCTCCAACTTCTTTTTGGCTCCTATGTTGAGTATGAGGTAACTGTAATTATGCTGGTTTGTCTTTGTGTCTTCTACTCTATTCCATTGGTTTTCATGTCTGTTTTGGTGCCAGTACCACACTGTTTTTGTTACTTTAGCTCTGTAGTATAATTTTAAGTCTGGTATTGAGATTCCTCCAGCTTCACTTTTCTCACTCAGGATTGCTTTGGCTATTCTGGGTCTCTTATTTTTCCAAATGAATTTCATGACTGTTTTTTTAATTCTATAAAGAAGGTCATTGGAATTTTGATAGGTATTGCATTGAATCTGTATAGTGCTTTAGGTAATATGCCCATTTTGTTAAATTAATTCTCCCTATCCAAGAACATGGGAGGTCTTTCTATCTTCTAAGATCTTCTTCAATTTCTTTAGTGTTCTGTAGTTTTCATTGTAGAGGTCCTTCACCTCTTTTGTTAAATTGATTCCCAAGTATTTTTTAAAAGCTATTGTGAATGGAGAAATTTTCTTAATTTCTTTCCTGGTATGTTCATCATTGGAATAAAAGAATGTAATTGATTTGTGAATGTTGATTTTGTATTCTGCTAATTTGCTGAATTCATTTAAGAGCTCTAGAAGTTTTCTGGTGAAGCTTTTTGGATCTTTTAAATATATAATCATGTCATCAATAAACAGCAATAGTTTGAGCTTTTTGTTGCCTATTTGTATCCCTTTAATTTCTTTCTCTTGCCTAATTGCTCTGACCAAGAGTTTCAAGGACTATGTTGAATAGGAGCATTGAAAGTGGGCATTCTTGTCTAGTTTCTGTTTTCAGAGGAAATGCTTTCAGTTTTTCTCCATTTGGAGTCATGTTGACCTTAGGTTTGTCATAAATGGCCTTTACTATGTTGAGGTAAGTTCCTTCTGTTCCTATATTTTGTAGTCTTTTAAACATGAATGGGTGTTGTAACTTGTCAAATGCTTTTTCTGCATCTACTGAAATAATCATATGATTCTTTTATCTAAGTCTATTTATGTGGTGAATTACATTTATTGACTTCTGAATATTGAACTATTCCTGCATTCCAGGGATGAATCCCACTTGGTCATGGTGTGCTATCTTTTTAATGTGTTTTTGTATGCAATTTGCCAACTCATTAAGGATTTTATCATCTATGTATATAAAGGATATCAGTCTGAAGTTTTCTTTCCTTGATTTGTGGTTGGGGGAGTAATTTTAGAAAGAGAAACTATTTCATTACTTAAGCATGCTCTTTGGAGGCTAATGCAGCAAAGAAATGAGGTACATTGATCCTGAGAAATTTCTAAGAGCTTAGTCACATATAGATGAGAATATTATTATATAATGTGCATGTACTAACATATAACAAAAAAATCCCGTGATTATACACAACTGTAATGCACCAATAAAAATTTGGGAAAAAAGGAGAAATGCCAAGAGTAAGATGAAAGGCAGGAGATGACAGCAGGCAGTGTTTCCTCCTGGAGATTTCCTCAGTTTTCCAGGAGAACCAGGCCTGATGATTAAGAACCAGTGTTTTGGGGTTGGGGATTTAGCTCAGTGGCAGAGCGCTTGCCTAGCATGCGCAAGGCCCTGAGTTCGGTCCTCAGCCCTGAAAAAAAAAAAAAATAAAGAACCAGTGTTTGAGGAGAAACTGGCAACTAATGAAAAGAGCTGGAAATAGCTCCACGATCTTAGACAAGTTCTCAGACTACCTCTCTTAGGAGAGGCACCTTCACTAACATGTGCCCAGCAGAACTAATCACCAGCAACTAAACACCTCCACCCAGAAATCACACAACACATTTACTCATGCTCCACTGGCCAGAGAACACTGCATACCACCTCTAGGAGGGCAGGGCAGCACAATTCTCCAGACACTGAGAAGCCTGTGCGCAGGGATGGCCACCACGTCTGTCTAGTAACCACACCAGGTTCCAAGATTTCACATTTTAGTTTATCAATTTGCAAGTGTCCCTGTAAGAAACCAATGAAGAACAAAATATTGTCAAATATATTAATGAGTTCCAAACAAAAATATTGATTGGCAACCCAGATAATATTAAGAAATCTCTTGCCAAGTATGTCTGCCTTTATAAATCAATGTAAACACCAACTAGAAGAGGAGAAACACTCTTATATGAGCGTTCCTCACCCTGCTCCCCAGGGATTATGGCCCCACATGGAGTATACAGCAATACAGAGCTTTTGCCCTTTAGAGACCTTCCCCATAGAAGAAAGGATAAACCTCCCATAGATCATTTCAATAGGCTCTGTATAGGTCACAGCCTGCTTGGTTAAAGAAAAAAGATGAAATGCAAAGAAAAGACTAAAGAAAATATGTTAGGAAAGAGAAAAACATGGGCAAAATTCCTGAATATTAATTAAAATGGAACAGCAAGAGGTTAATTTTGAACAGTTTTCCTAAACTGTGTCTCCATCTCTTCTGTGGTTACACATGTTACTTGGCTCTTTTTTTTTTTTTTTTATAATTAAAGAGTTGTTAATCTTGTAAATGGAAATTGTGGCTCTTGTACAACTCTGGTGACAATTAGGGGCACACTTAGCTGGAAAGGATATTAGATTCTATTGTATACTTCTGTCTTTGAAAACCTCCACCTTAGATCATGCTAAGTTATCATGGTTCAAAGTCATGTTTTTCATAATTTTTTCTCTATCTTTACTAATCAATTTTTCCCTCTTGTCATTAAATGCCCATGAGGAGGAAAGTCTCCTACTCTAAATCATGGAAATTTAGACTTGTATGTTTTAGATTCTTTTTTAAATTCACGTTCTTGGATATCCTCCCTAAAGGTACTGATTCAGAATACCTCAGACAGGATCTAGAAAACCCCATTTTAAACCATTTTATACCAGATCCTCTGGTCGCTCTAATATCAGAGGTATAGAGGATACCTTTCTTTGTGTGTGTGTGTGTGTGTGTGTGTGTGGTGTTGGTGGTGGTGGTGGTGGTAGTGGTTGTACTAGCAATAAAACCCAGGACAATTGGCATGATTTAGTGTATTTTTTTCCACCCTGCCCCATTTTTTTCTTTTCTGGTATCAGGAATATAACCTAGTTGCTTAACCATTGAATCACAGTCCCAGCCCTTTTTTTTTTTTTATTTTGAGACAGGGTTTCACTAAGTTGTGTAGGGCCTTGCTAAGTTGCTGAGGCTGACACTGAATTTGCAATCCTCCTGCCTCAGCATCCTGAGTCACTGGGATAACAGGTGTGCTCCACCGTGCCCAGCTACATACCACCTTTTAAAAAATTATGTTATAAAATCATCAACAATCTAGATCAGTAATTCAAGTATTTTTTCAAAAGCTTACTTTCAATGTTCTTTATACTCTATGTGAGAAAAATGAAAGCTAATGATGATTAATTAAACTAAAATTAACACTGCCCACTTAACACTGCCACTTCTTGAATTGAGCTTTACTTAATAGTCAAAGCACTTTTAGAAAGTCACACATAATTTAAACACTGAACAAATAGTTTAACAGATTCTTAGAAATGAAAAGAGTCTTAAAAAGGATGATCTAACTTTTGTTTTTCAGATGAGAAACACCAAATCCTAGGATCTTAACTGATTTACTTGTACCAGTTGATTACAGTAGAATTGGATTAGAATCTGTGTTCTCTCTCTCTCCCTCTCTCTCTCATCCTGTATTGTTTTATTCTTTACAATAGACTGGTCATCTATAAAGCTCAAATTTCAGTGTTCCATTCCATTAGTATCTAACAAACTCTATTGATTGCTTCCCTCTGGGAGGTCTTCCAGGATTCTGGACGTATATGCTGTTGCAATTCTCCACCACACTGAGAGAAATCTTGTGGGTCAGGTACTCTTTTTATTGGTTATCTTTCTGATATTTCTCACCTTTTGTTGTTGGCATTCAGGTAGAAACAGCAAATCATATCTACTTTGGCCTCTAGGTACCTATTTATTCATTTATTCGATTCCTATTTACTGAGTAGTTACTTTGTGCTAGTATTATCTAGGCGTGAGCAATATTACAGTTAACCAAGGAAGAAAGAAAGAGAACAAAGACCCTTATGTGATGGAAAAGGATTTTATGGAGAATATTTAAAAACTCATAACTGTAAGAGTTGCCTGCATCTCTGATTTTATTTCTTTAGACTTATGGAATAGCTCTAGGCTCGATCTAGAACATATCACATGAAATATAAGACTGAAGAGAAAGAAATGACCAAGAAATGACTCCACACTAGGGTCAAACTTTACTCAATGTGTTTTCATTATTGATCCTTTCTCCTTTCTGTCTGATCTGGATTTTGGAGTTTACTTTTTAATTTAAACATACAACATCTTCTAGTCAAAACTTACATTTGAAGTTCCCAGCCAATGAGTCTCTGACTTCTAGAGGCTCCAGAATGATCATATATGGTTTTTGAATCCATATATGAACAAGAATATTGTTTATCCTGAAGTTATAATGTTTCTTGACCTATTGTTAATTTTTAAAAATTATTACACATACATGACATAATCACTAAATTTAATTAATACTGTGAACTGAGCCTTTTGTCTGCCTAAATCTGTTATCGGTTATATTTTCTTGCTTGCCTAGACAGGAACTTACCTAAATAAAATGTACCCTTACTGTGGGAACAGAGACTTAGAGACAAGTGCAATATGCGTAATAAAATGGGCATTGCTCCCAGTTGGTTAGAATGCAATGATATGATAGTTTTCTAAATGATTTGTTTGCATTATAAAATACTTTAAGTGACTATGCTTTGTGGTGGGGATTGAGGGCTGAGTAGAGGAGACAGGAAGAGATAGCTGGCATGATTATTTTCCCAATAGTAACCATAATGATCTGTAAAATTTAATCTCATTTTATTCTCAGGTAACTCCTTTGGTGCAAGGACAAGAAAGTAAAATCATTTAAATCAGACAGCAGGAGGGAAGAAGGAGAAAGAGAAACAGAATGGAATGAGGGAGCTGGCTGACTGCAGTGTGCTGGAAAAGAACATTACCCTGCTGCTGGAGCTGGTGCGCTCCTATTGGTTAAGCCTCCTTAACATGCTACTTAGAAATTGGCAGCCACACAAAGGAAGGCAAAAGAGGGTAGACCTGATTTTAAAACACAGTCAGCTCAAAACTCTCCCAAGAAATTACTTAACATATTCAAGCAAATGGAAGATATGATTTGTGGATGAATACTCCTAATAGACACTATTTCCATTTGTAATAATGTGTTAGTATATTCAAGAACAATACTTTGATCATAATTAGAACAACTGTTAGAAAAATGAAAGGCAGTTTGCCTAAGGGATTTATTCCATCCCCTAATGTTTATTATATTGGATGCCTAATTCTAGTTTTGACACATCATAGACTTATTTCTAATTTCTTTGATATAATACTTGAAATAATTCTTGAGACCAGAAAATGAATTACCTTTCTTTTTGCCAAGAACAGACTGCATTGCAGTAAGTTATAGAGAAATCAATTTAAAATGCTTGAGAAGATAGAACTGCTTTTCCAAATGGAGATAATGAGCTTTGAAAAATATAAAATAATAAATTTGAATTTGTTATTCTTTACTAGCATATCTCTGAGTGGAGATAACACAATCTGTGTATATTAATAATCTAATTATGGACTCATGCCATGTCATCCAATTAGAGTCTGCATAAGTTATTTATGTTGGTAAACTTCATTAATTATCTAGTGTTCTTTTAATTTAAGAGACTGTAGTAAGCAAAATGCCAACTTCAGACATTTTTCAAAATATTTGCATATCTGAATGCTCAAACTCTACTCCGCTCCTCAAGCAAATCAATAAAGAACAGGAGATTTCAGATGATTTAAACCATAATTTAACATTGAAAATCCATTTCCAAAATGATTTTCAAGGAGTCTACCAGGCAATATTGAATATGCTAAGATAGTAAGGGAAAAGATGGGAATACAGTTCATATACTGTAGTAGTGTGAGGTTGCTGGGGACAGGGAAGAATGCATCTGGGGCAGATATATGGGTTGATTGAAATGTGTTAGTAATGGTGATGTGTCTCTTTTGAACATTTTTTGTACAATGAACTGGAAATAGTGCCAGAACAGTTTGGAGAATTTTCTGTCTGCATTGGGCAGACGCATGGCCTTGAGCCTATCGCTTAACTTCTTTGTTCTCATTTTACTCATCTGCAAACAATGGAATGGGATTGGACCACATGTTAGCCACCAAAAATTTTTTAAAAAGTCAAATATCAAATCCCTTCCAGACCTCTGAAGCAGAATGGGCATTTAACAAGACTCTGGTTGACTCCTCTGCTCATTGGAGTTTGAAAATCAACCTCGGTGGTCTTTATGGTTCTCCAAGGTGTACTTTCCCTTGATTTCTGCTCTCTTTTCAGCAAATAGTCTCCTCTGCCAAGGAGACAGTGGTCTTAGGAGCAAGGTAAATGCTTTTCTGAATTTTGAAGTTGGACACATGTGCATGGGATCCTGGCTTTTGCAGTTAGTTACTTTGAGATTCTGACTTCACTTTACTTAGTCACAGGGTTCTTACTCATCAACATTGCATGTTAATGTTTTCCTCCCATTTGGCATATTAATTATTATATGTCAAGACTCTAGCACATGGTTGAGTTTAATGTCTGGTATCTATAATTATTGCTACTATTCCTATCATTTTTACAACCTTGAATTTCCCTTCTTTATTTATGTTAGTTAATGAGTCTAGCTAATAATGGCTTAAGGATCAATGTTAATATCTCCTCCCGTATTTTTCCCTGTAGTGGATTCTTGGACACTATTATTAATGGGAAGGGTATGAATAAATATGGCCTTCTTCATAGTCGTCGCTGGACTGTGCCTAGACGCTGGGGGAGCATCTACCCCTAGCCATCCACAGCAGAACACAGGGAGAAGAGGGTGTTAACTTTCTATTACTATGGAAAATACCAGAGATGATCAATTTATAAAGCGAAAATAGTTATTCTGGCTCACAGTTTTAGAGATATCAGTCCATACTTGGTTGGATCCATTGCTTTTTGGTTGAGGTGACAGATAGCAAAGGTAGGGAGCACATGGTGAATCAAAGCTTCTCACCTTATGGCCAGAGAGTGAAAGAGGAAGAGTAAGGTTTCAGGGTTCCACTATCTCCTTCCAGAACATACACTAGGAACTGGAGTAGTGTGTCAGTGGTTACAGTGCTTGCCTGGCATGTACAAGGACATGGGTTCAAACCCCAGCACCATGTACACAACAAAGTGTCAGAGCAACAAAAACCAGATGAAAAACTAAATAAAATTGATTCTCTGTCTCTCTCTCTCTCTCTCTCTCTCTCTCTCACTGTCCCTCTCTCTTAAAAAACAAAACAAAACATAAGTATACCAATGAGACCTCTCACTAGGTCGATCGCACCCCTTAAAGGTTCTACCATTCTCCCAACTGTGACACATGGAGACCAAGACTCACCCATGGACATTTTTGGGGGGGCACTTAATATTCAAATTACAGCAAGTAATGGCTTCTTTCAATCAAATGTTAGTCTTTGAGAACATCTTAGACCAACATTCTCTGTGATTCATATGAAAGTGACAAAATTTCTGGTCCAGAATGATTATTCATCTGTGACTTCAGGTGTGGAAAATATTGGTCATTAGATATGGTATTCTAGGTGAGTTGACACAGGAGCCTACTATGGTTTAAATCGGGAATGTTCCCAAAACTCCATGTGTTCAAGACTTCATCCCCAATGCACCAATGTCCAGAGTTGGGTTTTGGGGACACGATTGGATCATCAGGTTTTCAAGCCCATCAGTGGATTAATCCACTTGATGGATTAATAATTTGGATGGACCACTGGGAGGGGATGGAAACTGTATGTAGGTTGGACATGGTTGGAGAAAATAGCTCCCAAGTGGTATGCCCTTGAATACTGTGTCTCGGCCCTGGCCCCTTCCTCACTGTCTCACTCTCTGATTCTCGATTTTCAATTACTTTAAGAAAAGTATAAGTATCTACACTTCCAGTATATATTATATTTATAGTTTGCAATGAAACATTAAGTAGGTAATGGCATAAAATATTTTCAGCAGACATTTTTCAACTATTGCAAACACCTAGAAGTTAACAAGTTTCTAAAAACTGAGATATAAGAGGAAACAATAAAATGGATCATACTTGTTACAGGAAAAATTACTTATTGTTAAAAAATTAGTACACAAGAATAATGTTTCAACTACTCACTCAATGAGTGTTCAACTAAGGGCTTTAACTGCTCAATTCATCTCATGTTCTAAAGCAGTACCTTTGTTGGTGGCTTAGTGAAACCCATAAACGTTCATGGTATTTGTCTTCATTTGCTTTTATTTTGAAAGCACAGAACAAAAGATGTTGAGAAACTTTTTAAATGGAATTTGAATGAGGTTCATCAAAAAAAGATATATCAATTATAGATTATATATGTCTAGCAAGAGAAGAGTCTTGGTGCTCTTTAATACCTTTTTTATTTTGTGCATTGTAATATGTGGAATATGTGGAGCCCTCTAAATGGAGGTCTCAATTTGGAGGCCCTGCTATTTGGCTGAAGGGTAGTAGTGAACAGATTTCTTTGGCTGATCATGCAGCAATAGCTGACTTAAACTGTTCAACAGACTGCTGCACACCAAATGCTATTCAAACCATCCCAAATAAATTTTTCCTTTTTGGAAAAACTGGTGGCTTATATAAGTGGCCAGGAGTTCTGACTTTAGAAATGCTAAGGAATATTTCCATAAATCTATGAGGGCTCCTCTGCATTATAATATTTGGAGGACTGGACCTGGTGGATGTGCTTGCTGATGAAGAGATTTTTGCTCCTACATCACTCACCATGATCCTTGCAACAAATACACATCATTGTGGATAACATGTGATTTGTGTTCTCATGAACAGTCTTCTCCACAAGCAGCTTTACTTCATGCTGGGTTGTCTTGTACAAGCCATTAATATCCTAGAGCTTCAATTATCTTTGCATATAAAACAAGGGAGAATTATATCTGCCATTCTGATGCTTCAGGGATTAAATATGAACATATGTTTGGAAGATGCTAAGTTACTTAAATATGAATGTATATTCAAAAAAGACAAGTCCAAAACTCAGAAATGCTCTTTTTTTTAAGCTAGAGAGACAGTTAGAGAAAGAAAATCAATTTTATTTATTTTTCCATCTGGCTGTTGCTTCTCTGACAGTTAGTTATGTATGGGGTGCTGAGATTTGAACCCAAGTCTTTGTGCATGCCAGGCAAGCATTCCAGCTGCTGAGCCACTGCTCCAGCCCCTAGGAAATGCTTTTGTCAATAAGATATTTACAAGTCATAGTAAGCCCCAGAGATGTGGTTTTTCCATTTACCACCATGTTTTTTCCTTCTCAGATGCCTGACAGTCACTATGATGAGTACACTATTGGGTAGCCACTGGTTCCCTATGTTGACAAAAATTTCTGGAAGAGATGACAGAAAGCTAAAGATGGTTCTAAAAGTCAGGTTTCTACCTGAGATCTGCCAAGTTGGGTTAAGCCTGAGGATCTCCATGCAGGATCCTCACAGAAGAAATGAGGATGCAGTAGGAAGGAGCCCTGGAGCATGAATAAAATATCACCTGCCACATTTCTGAGATACAGTCTACAGAAAAGAATGAAAATCTTTATTGTCTCCAACTGCTGCTCACTCCAATTTTGTTTTTACTTCATGGGATCCAATCATTGGTGAATTCTATGGCTCCTAAAACTTTTACCCTAAGATTTCCTCAAAGTTGCTGTTGCATTATGACTTTGAGTTTCTTAGAAACATTGTTTAAAATAGATATATTGGTCAGAGTTACTTTGCAAAGTTGATATCCAGTATCAAATTTTGATTAACAGTGGGAAAAATCCTCTGAAAAAAGCATAGAAATGAGTGTGTTTTAATATGCTGTTTTAATTGTCTAAGTGCTTTCTGTTTTGTAGTTTGTCTGTTCTCCCCAAAAGAGCGAGGTAACCAAGTAGCATTGATATATCTTGAAACAAAAATCAGATCAAAGTCCTTGAGAAAATAAAAAAAAAACGCTTAAGAAATTTACTATTAGTTAACTATTAATACAGAATTAAAAATTTAACTGAGTTATAGAATTCCAAAGGGAGAAGTGTTTACAATGAATTGAAACATGAGAGGAAGTAGTGTACGAATTCACCCAAAGAGCCGAGACTGCCCTCTCTCTCTGTCATCCATCTATCATCTTCTATATCTTTTCTATCATCATCATCAATCTATATCTATCACCCTCTATTTCTCTCTCTCATCATATCATCATCATTATCATCATCCGTCTACAGCTATCATCCGTCATCTATATCCTGTCTTCTGTTAGACTAGATGCTAACTGTGTCACGTATTTTTCTAATACTCAACTCAAGGCCTAGTCCATGGTAGACTCTTATATATGTTTATAAAATTAGTTCATTTACTTAAGATATACTTGCATCATGGTAAATATGAAATACAATAAAAATGTAGTCAAGTCTTATAAAATTATATTTATCAACTTGGAACATAATCCTTGTGGACATTTTCCTGTGCAAGTAAATTTATTTGCTTTTGTTTCTCGCTGGTTTTTTTTCTTTTTCTTTTTCTTTTTCTTTTTTTTTCTACTTAAGATTCAACCTAGGTACGCTTTCCCTCTAAGCTACAACTCCACCCCTTTTTATTTTATTTTTAGACAGGGGCTCCATTACTGAGGCTGGCCTTGAACTTGTGATCCTCCTGCTTCAAGCTCCTGAGTGGCATTACAGGCATGAGCTACCATGCCCTACTGCTGCCATGGTATTTGTTGGTTTATCTCAAATACGTACAACATAGAGTGTTACTTTGTATGTTCAATATATGTATATATATATATGTATATGTGGGTTTACATTTACATATACACTATATATAATGCATATATAGTATATTGTAATATAGATGTACTATGGTATACATGCTACGCATTATACATATAGACCCATATTATAGATAGGTATATAATGTGTCTATAAATAAATTGTTGTGAGGAATATCATTATTCAAGTGTTTTTCATTCAACACTAGGCACATTGCTGCATGTGCATTAATTGGTTCTAGTTATTACAGAGTATTTGGTAATGCTTAAACAAAACATTTTATTTATGCACTTCCTTAGCTGTGGTCAACAAGATCACTTCTGACTCCCAACAGACTCGAAAGTAAACCTGTGTCAATTTGTGCTATCTTTTCTCTGGAGTATATTTCCCAAAGCCAAAGATATTTCTTAATCTGTGGGTTTGGCATTGTCAGTGTTGGCAGGTTGCTCTTTGGTTACAGTTACACTTTTACTTCCTGGGCAAGGTTGTTCCCACTTCTCTATATATATCTGATACATTCTTATTTTAAACTTATACTGATTTGATGGGTTTAATGTATTGTTTTGATTTAATATGCATTGTTTAATTATTTATGAAGCTGGGTATCTCTTTACATGCTTATTAGCAGTCAAAATTTTCTTTATGGACATTGCTTTTTTCATCTTTTTTATTTTTGATCCATTTATTCTTGATTTTTAAGAATGTCTTGGATATTTTATGCATTAATCTTCCAGTGTTGGATATCACGGACAACTTTCCCAAGTCTATCATTAGTCTCTTTTGTCTATGATTCACTGAACTGAAGAAACATTCCTAGTGTTGATGTATTAAAATTCAATTAATTTTGCTTCATGGTTTTGTGCTTTTTTGATCATAAGAAGTTCTTTTTTTTGTACTTCAGAATTCCAAAGATAGCAGCATGTATTTTCTTCTTTTTATATTATAACTTTATTTTCAGGCGTATATTTAATTTCTCCTATGCTGTTTTAATTTTATTTTATTTTTAGGAACTGTCAAAAGCCAGAAACAATGCAATGTATTAAAATTTTTTTCTTGGCTTATCTTCTCTTTTTGAAAAATAAGTTCTACGAGAAAGAAATTTGTCTGTTTCTTACTTTACTTCCAATACCAAGAAAGTTATTTGGCACAGCGTTTGTTACATGAATAGCTTGTTGAAACATACCACACAAATGTAGCAATATGATACTCAGGTTCAGAAATGTTAACTCTGTAGCATGTTGAGAAACATTTAATCAGCAAGTTAAGTTTCTTCAAAATTTCTTAGTTTGTCAAAGAGTTGGTTCTTTGAAAAAATAAATAAGATCAACAGATCCCTTGCCAGCCTCACCAAAAGGAAGAATGATGTGAAGCAAATCAATAAAATAAAAGACTAAAATGGAGATATCACCATTGACTCAACCGAAATCCAGAAGATTATCAGAACTTATTATGAAAAGATATACTCTTCCAAGTATGATAATCTGGTAGAAATGGAAAAATATCTTGCCACATATGACATTCCCAAATTTACATGGGAGGACATTGAAATTCTAAAGCAACCCATCTCAGATAGCGAAATCAAAACAGCAATCCAAGGCCTTCCAAAACAGAAAAGCCCAGGACCTGATGGATTCACAGCATAATTCTACCAGATCTTTACAGAAAAATTAACACTAATCCTCTACAAGCTTTTCCATGAAATTTAAAGGATTGGAACCCTCCCAAACATTTTTTAAGAAGTAAATATAACCCTGATACCAAAAACTCAACAAAGACACATCAAGAAAACTACAGACCAATTTCCCTGATGAACATAGATGCAAAAGTCCTTAATAAAATTCTAGCTATCCATATCCAAAAATATATCAAAAAGATATATACATCATGATCAAGTGGGCTTCATTCCAGGAAAGCAGGGCTGGTTTAACATATGCAAATCAATAAATGTAATTCACCACTTAAACAGAAGTAAAAACAAAAATCATATAATCATCTCAATTGATGCTGAGAAGTCCTTTGATAAAATTCAGCACCCATTTATGCTCAAACTCTGGAGAAGATAGGGACCAAAGGAAGATACTTTAATTTTGTAAGAGCCATTTATGGCAGACCCATAGCCAATATTATGCTTAATGAAAAAGACTGAAAGCATTCCCACTGAACTCAGGAACAAGACAAGGATTCACCACTCTTATTCAATATAGTCCTTGAAACCCTGGCCAGAGCTTTCAAACAAGAGAAGAAAATTAAAGGAATTTGGATAAGAAAAGAGGAAGTCAAGTTGTCTCTATTTGCTGATGACATGATCCTCTACCTAGAAGACCCAATAAGCTCAACTAGAACACTTTTAAAGTTTATAAACGATTTCAGCAAAGTGACTGTTTATAAGATCAACACTCATAAATCATTAAATTTCCTATACTCCAGTGACAATTCTACTGAAGAAGAAATCAGGAATTCTGTCCCATCCACAATTTCCTCAAAAAGAATAAAATACTTGGCATCAATCTAACAAAGGATATAAAGGACTTCTATAATGAAAACTATTATTGAACATTAAAAAAATAATTTGCACCAATGACATTCTCCACGGATATAGGAAAATCAATTCTCAAATTCATATGGAATAACAGAAAGCCCAGAATAGCCAAAACATTAATAAGCAAGAAAGAGGAAGCAGGAGAGTCACAATTTCTAACCTGAAATTATACTATAGTGCTATAATAGCAAAAACAATGTGTTATTGGTATCAAAACAGAAATGAAGACCAATGGAACAAAATAGAAGATACCGACACAAACCCTCCAATCCTTAACCAGCTGATACTTGATAAAGGGAACAAAAGCATAGTGTGGAAGAAGGACAGCCTGTTCAACAAATGGTGCTGGACAAACTGGACAGCCATCAGTAGACAACTGAAGATGGATCCTTATCTCTCACCCTGTACAAGAAACAAATCAAAATAGTTCAAGGATCTGGAAATTAAACCAGCAACTATACAATTGCTTGAAGAAAAAATAGGATCAACACTACACAACATAGGTGGCAGCACCGCCTTCCTTAACAAGACTCCCATAGAGCAAGAATTAAAGCCAAGAATAAACGAATGGGATGTCATTAAAGTAAAAAGCTTCTGTACAGCTAAAGAATTAGTCAATAGTGAACCTACAGAATGGGAGAAAATCTTTGCCTACTACACCTCAGACAGAGGGCTAATATCCAGAATATTCAAAGAACTCAAAATACTGAACACCAGGGCAGGAGTGGTGGCTTGGCAGTTACGGGGCTTGCCTGGCATGCACGAGTACATGAGTTCAAACCCCATGCCACGTACACAAAGAATTGTCTGAGGAATGAAAGTCGCTTGAAAAATTAAATAAAAAATTGCTTCTCTCTCTCTCTCTCTCTCTCTTACTATCCCCTCTTTCTTAAAAACACAAACACAAACAAAAAACTGAACACCAAACCCACAAATAATCAAATTAATAAATGAACTAGGGAGCTAAATAGAAATTTCCAACAGAGGAAGTCCCAAAAGTCCATAAATATATGAGAAAATATTCTACATCACTAGCATTCAGAGAAATGCAAATCAAAACTTCACTGAGATTCCACTTCACTCCACTCGGTGTGGCAAAAATGAAGAATACGAACAATGACAGGTGCTGTAAGAGTTGTGGGAAGAGAGGAACACTTTCACACTGTTGGTGGGACTGCAAGCTTGTACAAGCAGTGTGGAGACTCCCCAAAAAACTAGGGCTGGAACCATCTTATGACCCAGCTATCCCACTCCTGGGTATTTTCCCAAATGAGCTAGAATCTGCGTACTACAGAGACACAGCTACATCAATGTTTATAGCAGCTCAATTTACTATAGCTCAACTATGGAACCAACCCAGATGCCCCCCACTGGATGAGCGGATTAAAAAACTGTGGTACATATACACAGCAGAATTCTACTCTGGTATTAGAGAGAATGATATCATGGCTTTTTCAGCCAAATGAATGGAGATGGAAAAAATCATGCTGAGTGAAATATCCCAAACTCAGAGACTGAAGGGCCAAATGTTTTCTCTTATATGTGGAAGCTCGAATACAATTGGAAACAGACTGAGAGTAGGCTAAGCTAATGATAACTTCAACATGGGTAAATTTTTATACAAGTAGGGGGAACCTTGCCTATGATGCTGGGGGATGAGGGGAAGAGGGCAGAAAGAAGGGTGGGATTAGGAAGGATATCAAGGCAGCTGGAGGGAGGGAATAGGGGGGTTATCAACCCAGTGGGTTCATGAATGTGTGGTAACAGTTTCCTCCTATATGTAAGACTATTTTGAATGAATTTAAAAAAAATTTAAAAATTTTCTTAGTTTGTATTTACAAAATGAAGACATTTTGTACATTTTGTACATTTATGAAGGTATTTAAATATATTAGAATGCAGGCACTAGAAGTGTTTTTTAATACTACCCAAGAAGTATTTAATGAAATTTGACTGCATTAGGTATAGTAACAATTAGAAAACACATAATAAATAGCTTTCAGTCTGCAGACAGATTGTATGTGAGTGTTCTGAGTCTGCAATTACGATTAATAGTTGCATCAGATAATGCTAGAGCTCCACCCTGGCGCTTTAATGCTTTTTTACATTTCTGTACTTATCTTCCTTGGTCCCTTCCCCAAATACCTTGTAGTGCTTGGTTCTTTCATAGACAGACCAAGGGTTTCTTCAGCAGATCTGTTTCTGTGGCCACCACCCTCCTGTGGGAGTAGGAAGTCTCAGTTCCTCTCTCAGGTGTGGACATCTCTGAGGTACACCTCATGCCCTAGAGTTCCCTTGCAGGATCAGGTTGGTGACACCCTAGAGGAACTTCCGCCAGACACCACACCCCTGTCTCCCTTGTGAGAAACAAGCCCAGTGAACACTTCCTTAAAACATTGCTTGCACACAGACTCTCATTGTAAGATGTGTGTCTGGGGAGCCCTGCCTGTCATAATAATTTATGAACTCTAATGAGACTTTAAGTCTTCTCTCATAGAGTTTTGAAATGGGACAAAAATGTCATTCCTTCTCAGTTTCACTTATTATTTCAGAGTCAAGGAATCTTGGCCTCCGATGTTAAAGAATATTATGGAATAGAAAAATCCCAGTTATAATTTATTTAAAATTGAAGGCATTTCTTTTAAATTCATTCCAGAAAATGATGACCATCATTGAAAGAAGTGTTTATGCCATGCCAACAATCGTGCAGTGGGGGAGACTCACCAAAAAACAAACCAAAAAAGTTAACAGAATTTTTTCAGTACTAGTGACTGAACCTAGGGGTGCTTTACTGCTGAACCACAACCCCAGCCCTTTTTATTTTTTATTTTTTTAAAATTTGATACAGGACCTTGCTGAGTTGCTTAGGGCCTTGCTAAATTGCTGAGGTTGGCTTTGAAATTGCGATCCTCCTGCCTCTGCCTCCTGAGCTGCTGGGATAACAGGTGTGCACCACCACTGCACATCGCTAAAAGATTTTTTTAATTAACAAGTTTTGCTATCTGGTTGCTAATCCCATGTTTCACCTTGGAAAATGGTCGAATCTATAAACTTCAGGCAAATCAAATCAACATAAGAACGTAAGTTTTCCTGAATGAACACAGTAGAGAAATGCTTCTGTGGTTTCTCTTCCCCAAACCTTATCAGAGGCAAAAATATTTCCAAATCTGCTCTTTCATCTACCTCAGGATCATCAAGTTTCATTGTATCCAATTTTATTTTTCAAGTTTTTTGTTTATTAAAATATTTTTTGAACAGAAGTATTTAAATGGATTGAAAAAGATCTTGCACATTTCTGCTATACATTGACTTGATACCCATCCCATACCCAGAGATAACCATTACTATTAGTATTTTATGTATTTTCTTATCCCTTCTAGTGCCCAGTTGTCCAGGTTGAGAACAACCCAACTTAGTTGCAGCCTATGAATAGTTGTTATGAGCTTGCAGAGATGGCTGTGCTAAGCCTTCTAAGCAGTATGTTGGGAATTCTTTAGACAGCAACTTGATCCTCCTGCTCATGTTCCTCTCCTGGCAGTATCAACAGAGGAGCAGTCAGGAGGACACCTTTAAAATTTCCTAAAGGACAATTATTGAAAATTGGCTGTCCCTTTAACTTTAAGTGCAATGAATTAAGATGGATTCTGAAAATGAGCACATCCAATTTTCATGTACGAGCACATTCAACGTGTGACTTACAAAACCGACAGGTTCAGCTTCACATGTCTCAGTTTTCACTGTCATGTCCATTACTGAAGTTCTGGTTGTACTCTACAGGTATCAGTCAAAGTTTCAATTCTAAACAAAAGGGAGAAAGGCAAATGTGAATGATAGCAAAAAGCACTGAAGGTCTCTCCGAGCCCGTTGGGCTTTGTCTTTGGAGCCTACATAAAGTGGTAACTGAACATTAATACTAAAGAAAGGAAGCATTCTTTATACTCTCTCAAAAGTCAGTTCTAAATTTTAATTAGGTATTATTAAATCATAAAGGTGGCATATAAATATGCACATTCTCATTGTTAAAAAAATGAGTGATACAAAAAATCTAGATACTGCTTTGAGACTTTTGTGGCCCTCACAAACTCCATTCCCAGAGGGAATCACTGCAGTCACTTTTGCCTTTAGCCTTCCAGACACGCCCTCTGTATATTTATGTGTGTTCCGGTGCCTCAACAGAATAGGTTCGTGTTCTTCTTTGTTCTGTTTTCATGAATGTGGTCATACCTGAATTACCCTGTTTTATCCACAGAAAAATGTCAATGTGAAATGAATAGAAACAGCAAGAAGAAGGCAGGACAAGAGGTGATCCACCAGGCAGCTCCTGGTCAGATTATGGGTAGAAAAGAAATTTATTTTTTTCTTATATATTAAAGTATTTACTGGAAAGGTTTTATCAGGGAAATGACATTCTTGGGCTTTCAGGGTGGGAGACCTAGCAGGAAGTATTTCAATGATCTGGGAGTGAGACAATAGTGACCTGGACAAGTTTGCTAGAAATGAAATTGGTAAAAAATGAAATTGGTTTTAGTTTTTTTGCTGCTGGCCAAAAAATACCTGACAAGAACAATTTTAGGGAGGAAAGGCTTATTTGGGGGCTTACAGTTTCAGAGGTCTTAGTCTATAGGCAGTTGGCTCCATTCCTTGGGATTTAAGGTGAGGCAGAACATCATGGTGGAAGAGTGTGGCTCCAGGGAGCAGAGAGAGAGGCACTACTCACCAGATCCAAAATATATACCCCAAAGGCATGCCCCAGTGACCCACCTCCTCCAGCCACACCCTACCACCCTACAGTTACCACCCAATTACTCTCTACTGGGGGATTAATTCACTGATGGGATTAAGGCTTTATAACCCAATCATTTCAATTCTCAGTCTTTGCGTAATCTCATGTATTGAGCTTTTGGGGAACACCTTTCATCCAAACCTTAACAGAAATAATTGCATTTGCTTTGTTTGAAAGAAGAAATGTGTTATAAGTTTCTAAGAAAATGATAGGATGGAGAGAAAAAGAAGACTTATAAATGTTAAAGATTTTGGCTTGAGTGAGTGAATGGCAATGTTAATTACTAAGATGGGGTTGAAGAATAGGTTTATAGAAGGAGATCAAATTATATTTTACATATTATTTCTGAAATAGCTATGGGATAACCAAGTGGAGATGTTAAGAGGGCAACTGAACATTCAAGTCCAGAGGAGTGGAGAGGGTAGGGTGCATAAATTTAAGAATCATTTGTGCATAGATGGTATTTAAAGTTACATTGATGGATGATATCACTTAGGGAGTAAGTATAATTAGAGTTCAGGAAGAAAGAGGAGGAAAATTAGCTTACAAGGTAAGAGGAAAAGTAAGGATCATATTGTGTCCTGGAAATCATGTGTGGAAAACATTTCTACCATTTACAATGCTTTTGAGAGGTTGAGTAATGTGAGGATTGCAAAGGGAACTGTGGATTTAACAGTGTGGAAGTTACTGAAATCTTCAAATGAAGAGCATCAGGAGCTATTTAAAGAGGGAAGAGGGGTAAAAAATCATTATTTCTATTCTAAGCATTTGCATTTCGAATCAAACTGTGAAAGAGCTTTCCCATGCAAAGATTCTGTAAATTCATGATCAAAGACGTTATAAGGGAATTACATTAGATTCATTTTGGCCAAGGCATCAAAATGATAGATGCATAGTCTGAAATAAGATGTAAGATTAAAGAGAGAGACGGGGGTGGGGGGAGAGGGAGAGAAGAACACTGGTTTCCGTTTTCCATCAATGGCCAACCACCTATGACCAACACCTAATAAATTTTGGATAGGTTAAGAAAAAAAGAGAAATTCAAAGAGAATTTTTGGGTACAGTATCTGTATTCTGTGGTTCTTCCTAATGCAAATTCAAGGTGTTTCCCTTTCTTTCAACAGCAGAAAGGGTTATGAGGATCTGACTTGGGGAGGTTACCATATTCCTTTACTCCCTCATTACCATGTCTGACTCATGCTTGAGAAGCTCAAAAGGCGAGCCCTGGGCTGGCTTTCTGGTGATGACAGAAAAGGGGTTGCTGTTGCTTCAGAATCATCCTACACACTGAAGTTCAACAGGGCAAATCCATACACTGTTTTTCCTATACTTGATGTGAGCCACCTCAGGAGAAAGGAGAGCTTGTGTTGGGTCTTGCCTAAGAGGGTGTTTCTGTTAAGTCTTTGTTTTGTAACAAACCAGCCCCAAACTCAGTAGCTTAAAGCAGAAGATGCTTATGATTTTCATGGTCAGGTGCATGGTTATTCTGAAGTCAGCTGGCAGTTGGTCTGGGACTGAATTGCCTAGAATGGCTTCATTTGGCTGCCTAGTAGTTGGCTAGATGTCAGCCTGGCGATGGTGATGCCAAGGGTCTTGTTCTGAGTAACCCAAGCCATTCACAGGATAGTGGTCACAGGGAGAACTGAAAAATTTCAAGAAATACATTTTCCTTGTGCCCCTCAATTGCTTTTTAATACTTATGTAGCTGGTATGTGTTAGGTGCAAAGAGTATTCCCAAGTTATTTTTATTTTTGCTGATATCACTATTAGCCACATTAATAATAAAGTTAATGTTACCTTTTGATAATTTTTAGTAGTTTGTTTTTGAAATAAATGATATTTTGAAATAAATGACACATCAATACTCTGATGTGTCACAAATAATTATGAAAAATAAAACTAGCCAGTTAATTTTTAATTTATTGAATTTGATATATTTTATGAGACCTGTATAATTACTTTTTTTCCTATCTGTATGTGTACTTCTGTGTCTGATCTGGTGGAAGTGAATTTTCCACTATTTTTGTCTTTATTTTTACTCATATTTTCAGTTCTCTTTTATTTTTTAATGTCTACAATCTGACAGAATTGATGTATAAGTATTCTTGATAGGTAGTTAGTATGCTTTATGATTATAAGATGTCTGCTTTTCTTATTTCATGATTATTGATTTGAACTCAGGCTTATATATCTCTTCTTCCATATTCTTATTTTAACATCAGATTTCTCCAAATTTAGTGGAAGTTTAGTAATTCATGTTTTTTTTATGATTCAGACAAAATTAAGCTAAATTTAAACTCAAATTATGCATTATTTATTCACAGATTACAGATTATTTATAAAATTATACAACCTTTCAAAGATTTAAGAAGGAAAATTTCTAATATCATATGAGTTATTTGTAAATGGATGTGTAAGCAGCTACTCTCTTTACTTACGTAAGGATATTTTCTTCCTTCACTGAATGTGAATCTTAAGACAGAAATAAATGTGACCAACATTTTCATAGAAACCACATAAAATAATTCAAACATTAGAGTATTGGCATGTTGGGGGACATTGTCCTCCTAATATGCACTACACAAAGCTATTAGTATGCTAATCACAATCAACAATTTTTATTCAGTGATATAATCATTATTTGTCACACCCTTATTCCACATTGAGCTAAGTATTTCTACATATTATCTAATTTAATTCTTACAATGATCACATGAAGCAAGTATCTTTAGTTTTTGTTTTATAGATGAGTGAACTGAAGCTCAGAATTAAAGTGACCCCTCAAGGTCATCTCGCTAATTAGTGGCAGAGGAAAGATTTGGACCAGGTCATTTGATAAACCTTCCCTAGGGAAAATATTGGGTGAATAAAGGGATGTTAGCTTCATTAGGAAGAAGATTCACAAAAAAGCAGTATATGATTTGGATTTTTTGCTAATTCAGGTAGACAAATCTTTTAGCGCAAGTGAATTAATGAGTTTCATTAATCTGATTTTGTTTTATGCCTTTACTGATGATTTAATAATTTTTAAAATTTGGATTATGTCCCGTTCTTCTAAAAATGTTTATCTTTTTATCTAGGGATGAAAATAATGAAGATCTCATTTCACAGAACTTCCATTATAATTAAATCATGTAAGTATAATGTAAGTATGTAGTTGGAAGCCTGATTTGAAACTCAGAAGTTTTAGATTGCTATACAAATCTCCATGTCAAGAGGTTTTAGTGCTTTTATTGGCCCCCACAATCCACAGCAAGAGTGGGGATAAGGAGAGCTTTTCTTTCCAAGGCTGAACCTAATGTCTGCTGTCTGGGCTACTGTTGCCCTCTACAGGTCAGATGGGTGTTCTAAGGCTTTGGGTTTTCACTGTTACAAAACACTTAATTGTTCTAAATCACTAGTAATCAGAGAAATGCAAATCAAAAATACATTAAGATTTCACCTCACTCCAGTCAGACTGGCAAAGATGAAGAATGTAAACATATATTCTGGAGGGGTTGTGGGGAGATAGGAACACTAGCACACTGTTGGTGAAATTGCAGACTGGTCCAGTCACTCTGGAAAGCAATGTGGAGACTCCTCAAAAAATGAGGAATGTATCCACCATTTGACCCAGCTATCAATCTTCTGGGTTTTTTTCCCAGAAGAGCTAGAATCAGCACATTACAGTGACACAGCAAAATCAAAGTTCATAGCAGCTCAATTTACAGTAGCTAAATTATGGAATCAATGCAGATGCCCCTCACTAGATGAATATATATACATATATATATGTATATATATATATATATATATATATGTTTACACACACAAAATGGAGTTTTCCTTGGCTATTAGAATGATATTATGGAATTTGAAGATAAATGGATGACAATGGAAGAAATTATGCTGAGCGAAATTAACCAAACCCAGAGACTCAAGGGTCAAATGTTTTCCCTCATTTGTGGAGGCTGGAGCAAAACCCAGACTTGGGTGAAAGGTCAAGCTCATGTACTAGACTCACCAAAGTTGAAGCAGCACATAATCTAGGGGAACCATAGATATGTAAACAGGGGAGGTTGGAGGATGGAGAGAGAGAAAGGTAGGGAGGGATTTGGGGGTGGGAATTGACAATGTAGCTTATTCTTCACTCACTGAGAAGCAAATAATACTTATGCAATCATTTAAAAAATAAAAAATAATTAACTGACCAGGTTAAAAATAAAAAATAAATCACTGACCAGGTTAAAGAGAAGCGTACTTTTAGGGGGCTGGGAATACAGATAAGTGGTAGAGTGCTTGTCTATCATAAACAAAATAAAACAAAACAAACAAGCAACCCCCCCCAAACAAACAAATCCAAGAACCTTTTAACACCAAAAGGACTGTGCGAGCCCTTTGTAAAGTAGCTTCTTTAGGGGGTTTTGTCACCTTATTGGCATAAACAGTGGAAAGATTGAGTTGCATAGCCTACGATAGTCTCAGTCATGGCTACAGTTGGATTGCGTTAGCTGGATGATGGTGACCATATGCTATCGCACGCTGGCCTGCACTGTTCATGTGGTAATAGTTATAGAGGGAATTGAAAGTTTCAATACATGTGTTTTCCTTATACTTCTCAGTTGCTTTTTAGAAATTTACTTTATATAGGTACAATACTACATTTCAGTGATTTGAGTTGTTAAATTATATCAGGATGGTTATTACTTTTAAAAAGGAAGTATATTAATATGTGGAGTAACAGAGGTGGAGTATTTTCCTTTAAAATATAAATTAACAACTTGGAGAGGTCACATGGCTTAAGGCAGAGAACTTCCTCTCTGAAGGGAGAGCACAGGAATCTCATCCTGGTTTTCTCTTTCACTGGTTCATAACTCTGACATGCTACTGAACATCTCTAAGCCTCAGAGCTATTACCTGTCAATCACAGTTAATATCCTTCCCTCTGGTTTATTGTAAGGATTAAATAACATAAATTGCAGAAAGCCAAAGCCATATAATAAGCCCTCTAAAGCAATTATTATTACTCGACCGATTAAGTTATAAAGCTGTAGATGAGGGCTGAGGGCTTTAGCTCAGGGACAGAGCTTCTCCAGCAAGACGGAGGCCCTGAGTTTGATCCCAGCACTGCAAATAACCACAACAAATCCTTCAGACTGTATGCGGGAACAAAACAAGTTAGGGTGAGGATGGAGGGTGGGGAGTTGTGGGAAAAAGTGAGCAATGTGGAGGAAGGCTTAACTGAGTCCTCATTTAAGATATATCTGATTGAATCTGTCACGGAAGAATTAGGAAAAAAGAATGCAAACTATAAACCTATGTTTCAAGTATAGCAAAAGAAAAGCTTTTTAAGATCATTTTTATGCTATTATTTTTTTCTAAATTAAAAATCTAATTTTGCAGGCTTTGCTCAGGGTCATACTTTAGCTGTTGATTGGGGTATTTATAACTTTGTGCTAAGTGCGTAACTTTGATAAAGAGAAACATCTCTTTATCGTATCCTAATTCCACGAGGAATTTTTTCTTGTTTGTTTTTTGGTTCCAGGGATGGAACCCAGGAGCGCTTAACCACTGAACCATATCCCCAAGCATTGTTTTTTTTTTATTTTGAGACAAGGTCTTACTAAGTGCTTAGGGCCTCACTAAGTTGCCAAAGCAGGCTTTGAACTTAAGATCCTTCTGCCTCAGCCTCCTGAGCTGCTGAGATTACAGGCACCACACCCGGGTTTGGTGTTTTTGTTGTTTGTTTGTTTGTTTTGTTTTAAGGCTAAATAAGAAATTCATATAAAAACACCCAAGACTTATCATTTTGTGCCTGATTCTAAGTTCTTCACACATGTGAACTTACCTGACTCTCAAAACAACCTTTCAAGGTAGGAACAATTGTTTTCCCCATTTTTTCTAAAGAGGAAAGTGAGGTACAAAGAATTATAATAAATTTCCAAAGATAGGGGCTAGAGCTGTGGCTCGTTGGTTAGGGCACTTGCCTGGCATGTGTCAGTGCCTGGGTTCAAACCCCAGCACCATGTACACAATGAAAACCATGTGAAAAACTAAATAAAATAAAATTGAAAAAAAAAAGAAAAAAAAATTCCAAAGAATACATTTTTAAATACTGGGCCCAAATTCATGTTGGCCAATCTGACTCCAGGATCTTAACTCTTTAGTCCACTTTTAAAATTTGTGAAAAAGGTATTAATGTTAGGGTTAATATTAATCAGGCCTGTTTCTGTGCACACTTGAACACTTGTTCTTTGCTCTCGTTGAAGCAACACTGATGGTGTTGCTGGGAAGCTGCCATGCCTCCTGGAGAACTTTCTGGGAAGCTGTCCATAGGTGTGCCATGGGACCTTGCAGCAGGTTGTGTATGTGGGGATGTTGGTGAGCTCAATTGTGTGACCCACTTGTCAGCAAAATACCATAGCAGTAAGGGAAAAACATCTGGGGGAGACGCCCCATCTTCTGCAGTGCAGGCGCCCCCTAGTGGCGGAGCTTAACATCTCGCCAGCTGGAGAGATTCACAGGATTCGTAAGAATCAGCAGCACCACCACAAAGGAGATAAGGAAGAATGGATTTGCAGCTGATAGGGAACAGATTTGTAAGTGGCACACCTACAACAGTACCACTTACACAATTCTTGCTAACATTTATTAAAATATGTCTTATTTTCTCTGGTGCACTGTAAACTAGGAAAGGGATCATCATATCATCAAGAGGACTAGGAATTCAAATCCTTGGGTATTCACAAAACAAGTAGAATCATATACTATTTCTCATAACTTTCATTTTTTTTTTACTTATCAATGAGCTAAAATGAAACTATCTTAAAATAAATGGATTTATCAATAGTCAGCGCTGCAGTGCAGTGCGAGGGAGGGCGTGTGGGCCTCCCTGCCAGAAACCAGCTGGGGGGAAGGTCCCTGGCGGTGGGTGGTGAGAACCACCTCCAGAGGGGCCTTGCTGCTGGTGCAGACCCGGTGCTACATGCCTATATAATTTAATATTTTTTTCTCAGAGAAGTTAACATTTGTTTTTCCCTTTATAAAATTCTCTTTAAAAGTTGTATGCTGTAACCCATATTTAAGCAATTTACAAAAAAACTTAAATTTTAAGTCCTATTCATCAAACCAGGCATATTGTAGCAGAACAGGAAAAAAATGCGAATAAGATTATAAAGCTCAGTATCCTGTGGCTCCTGTTGGAGTGGAATATAAAGGTAGAATTTGGAGAGTGCAAATAAATTCTCACACAGTTAGTGAAGCGATCATAGAATGATATATGCTGCTGCCTGCCTGGTAAGTTAATCGTTAATTCTTATTAGCTCAATTAGTATAAAAAATAAAGTTAAAGTGGATAATACTCAAAAGTGTTCACTGCACCTTTATTGAACTGACTTTCAAGTGAAAGAGTTCAGACCTCACATTCATTCTTCCAGACAGGAAATGAATGCCGGTATCAATGGCAACATTTTTTTTTTTTTTTTAAAGAGAGAGGGACAGTGAGAGAGACAGAGAAAGAGAGAAACAACTTTATTTAGTTTTTCACATGGCCTTAGCTGCTCCAACACTCAGTTGTGTACGTGGTGCTGGGGCTTGAACCTGGGTCCCCATGCCCGCCAGGCAAGCGCCGAAACCGCTGAGCCACCGCTCCAGCCCTCAATGGCAACATTAAGGCATCTTTTCCCAGTTTATTTCTCTAATAAAAGTGAAGTTTTAATGAAATAGAGGAATCACATTGTAGAAATAGAAGGCAGTGTTGTCAAAAGTTTTGACAAAGGGTAAGTGGTCAGCTGGCTGTGCTAAAGACAGCTGGTTGGGGTATTTACCATAGGAGGAATAAGAGTCAGGGAGAGGAGTCAGCCATGTGTAAAAACTGCAGTTATAGTGGATTCATTCAGTACTTGTTTTTTGTTTCATCCAAAACATTGTTTTATATGAAAAAGGAACATCAGTTTTACTTAGAAAAATACACATTGTTTAAATTTGATTAATATACTTTTGATGAAATGGTGATTTCAGAATCTATTATTCTTCCTGTTAGCACTATCATTATTATTTAGGGAAGATTGCAAGTGGAAAAGATACTATTATTTTTTGACACCAGTTTACAAATGCACAACTTGTGTGTAAACAACCTTTATTATAAACATGCATCTTTACCACGTTGCACAACTGCTTGAGTCTCTGTTATTACTGCTGTAAGTGTTGTGAAGAACAAACCCAAATATTAAGTCTGTTCTTGGTGTGAACTTCCCATCAGAACTGTGTGGAATGCTTCTTAAAAATAAAGACTCTTGAGGGTATAAAGTGGGGAAATGACTGCAGCAAGGTCATATCATTGCATTCTCAGAACCATACAATTTTCTGTATGGTCTAAACTGTACCAAAAAAGAAAAGGAAAATCTGTAAAAAGATAGTATGATAACTTAATCACATATAAGGATCTATGCAAAATTGCACATGTGTGTACATGTATTCTTTAAAAAGTAGCCCATAGTGATGGAAAGCAATAACCACTTGCTGTGGGAACGGTTGACAGTTTACAAATGGTATTTGGGATGGAGGGCAAGAACTAACTATTGAAGATAATAGGCATGTGTATATATTATCCATTGCCCAAATATTAAACCTATTAGGTGGTCCTAGTAATGCTATGATTTTTTTTTAAAGAGAGAGGGACAGTGAGAGAGACAGAGAAAGAGAGGAACAACTTTATTTAGTTTTTCACATGGCCTTTGTTGCTCTAACACTTAGTTGTGTACATGGTGCTGGGGTTTGAACCCAGGTCTTCATGCTTGCCAGGCAAACGATGAAACCAGTGAGCCGTCACTCCAGCCCCTGAAGTTTTTTTATTTTATTTTATTTTTTTGCACTAAGGATTGAACTCAGGGATACTTAACCACTGAGTCATATCCCCAGCCCTTTTAATTTTTTTGTTTTGAGACAGGACCTTACTAAGTTGGTTAGGGCCTTGCTAAGCAGCTGAGGCTGGCTTTAAATTTTAAGATCCTCCTGTCTCAGCCTCCCAAGCTGCTGGGATTACAGGCGTGAGCCACTACTCCCTGGAAACCATAAGATTTTTACAACTGTTTTTGCAAAACCTTCTTTTAAGTTTTGAAGATGATTTTTTAAATGAAATTCATTTGTCATTTCTACAGAGGATTGTTTCACCTTCCCCTGTCTAGTTTTAAGGAAGACAAACAGTCAGCCAGCCAGTGTAGATGGAAGGATAAGGGCTGATAAGAAGGAAATTGGCTGACGGTGGCTCAGCAGCAGACATCTGCTAACAAAGGTGCTTACTGAGCAGATGCAAGGATGGCTACAGACAGGCTCCTTCGCTGACATTTCCGGTGGGCTATTATGCTTTTAGAGGGTAGTCAAGGTTGGGAATCAGTTATCCCATAATTAGTCAAGGCTAAATACTCTAGGTTCAGTGTCTGGGACCAAGGTCATAGGCATGTGACAACGTGTTTTCTTTGAGCTGTACCTAGAAAGGACCTTGAGAGGTGGCAAAGGGGTATGGGTCCTTCGAATGGGATAAAAGGACAGACCCCACGTCAGGAGGCTGGCTGAGGCTCCTTTCTCCTCCTCTGGAGGAGTCTGCTTTCTCCATCCTTTTCTTGGAGAAGCTTCTTTACTCTTCCTGCTTGCTATGCTGGCCTAGGTGTTCTGCGGGGTTCGTTCTTCTACTCGGCAGAACACGGACCCAACACCAACATTACCGCGGTATCAGTTTGTGTCTGTGTTTTCTTCTATGAGCTTTCCTTTCATTTTTGTTTTGTTATAGTAATGCTAAGGAATATTAAACCAATTTTGGGTTTGTACAATTTCTCTATATAAAATTTTAAAAAATCAGGTATGTTGGGGGACAGTCTGTTATCCCAGCTACTTGGGAAGCTGAGGTAGTAGGATGCAAGTTCAAACCCAGCCTGGGCAACTTAGGGAGACTCTCCCCAAAACTAAACAAATAAAACACAAGTGTGGGGATGTACCTCAGTGGTAGAGCACTTGCCTAGCAGGCCAAGATCCTGAGCTCAATCCCTGGTGCCACCCAAATGTGTGACAGAGAGAGAGAGAGAGAGACAGACAGACAGAGGCACAGAGGGAGAAGGAGATGAAAGATAGAATGGAGGAACAAAATCATTTTCCAAAAAGGATGAAATACACCTAAAGGTTATTCTGCCATGGTGTAGAATAATTTGAGGGTGTGGTAAGCCTGGCATGTGCTCCTGCGTTCACAGAATTGCCACTGTCAACATCAAACTACAGCTTTCAGATTTTTAAACGTAAGAGAGATGGAGTAGAGTTAGAGGCCAGACACATCAGGTTACAAAATATATTCTAAAATATATCTTAAAAATAATCAATACTTTTTAACATTTTTCAATCCAGAGGGTTGTTTTCCAGAAACAATACCCAAATCTTTTTCATGGAGATGAGAGGGTGTAAGGAGAGGTAAGGGAGATAGCCATGCAAAGGGCAGCGGGGTCCAGAGATCAAGAACTGAGGGCATCCTCCTTGAAGGACCTTTGATATTGGGTCTCTAATTCTTACTTTTTTGAGTAGAGGAGGCAGTGCAGGCCCGGGGCAGGGCCTGGAGGTCTGAGTGGGCTGCAGGTCCTCTCTGGGGCATTCCACACTCCAGTTGCATGACCTTGAGTGACAGGGACTGAGCAACAGAAAGTTCAGGTGCCTGGCAAGGGCCCCTAGTCTGGGCTGGGAGATCAGAGCCTGAGCTCATTTCCCAGTGGCTGAGGCAACCCAAGAGAGGGGTGGAGAACTTCAAAATAGATCTCAACTCATTTGAAATTAAAATTGGAGATGAAATGTACTAAGCATAAAATTTGCATCCTGGGGTAAATTGCTATCTCTTCCTGGTTATGATAGCAAGTTGGGCTGTTTGTTATGCTAAGAACTGTTCAAGTTCTTTGGATTTTATGACACTCCACATGTTACAGCTCTCTCAATTCAGGATAAGCGCCCCCTTCCCCCAAAGCAAAGAAAGGGTTCTCTTGGAAGAGCTGGTCCCCTGGGTTCTTAGAGAAACCCCTGGCCAGCCTCTTCTACCGCTGGAGCCTGGGGCATCCTCATAAGGTCTAAAAATTCTGGAATGTCACACAGACTTCTGGGAAAGTGAAGCACATTGCGTTCGTGTACTTTGCAAAATCTATCAGAATGCATTTAACCTATTAGGGAAGGAGCACCCTCAAGCTGTTCATGCTTTGGGAATGCCCTGTTTTTCACCTACAATTCCACACATCAAGTATCTAATTGAATTATGAACTGGAGGTTTCAGGATCAACTTTCAACTCGTACTCACTAGTGCATGCCCTACCACACTTCTCAGGACAGTTAAGTTTCTGACCAGAAATCTCTTATGACAGAACTATTAATGATCACTGGGTTACCCATGCTATTTTCAGTTAAGATTTTTTTTTTTTAACTCAGAAAAAAACCATCTCCCTCTATCTTTGACCCATTAGAACTTATTCTATGCCCAGGCATTGCAAAAAAATGAAGTGTGACCCTTATTTCCCAGGTCAGCCATTCACATACCTCTAGCAAAGGCTTGCCCTGCTCAGTCATGTCCTATGGTTTTCTGGACATGTCACCTCTCTGTAATTCATCTTAACATGTCCCTTACTTTGTGTGTGTGCGTGTGCATGTGTGTGTGTGTGTGTGTGTGTGTGTGTGTACATGGGATTGAACTCAGGGTTGCTCCACCACTGAATCACATCCCTAGCTCCTTCATTTTATTTTTAATTTTGATTCAAGGTCTCACTAAGCTGCTCCATCTGTCCTTGAACTTGGGATCCTTGCGGGTATTACAAGTGTATGCCATGGTGCCTGGCTTGTGTTCCCAGTTTTTGATCCTTTGGTGCATATGAATATAGAACTCAACCTGATAGCCAAAAGTATTTCAGTATAAGAATTTTAACATTGAAGTGGCAATATATGGAACGTAAGTCCGTGTACTGCAATATTATGGTAAATCTAAAACTCTTCTGAATAAAATAGTCAACAAAATTACAGAAATTGATTTTCAAAACAAAAATAATACTATTGAAATATATAATTCAAAATATATAAGCATACACACATTCATATGCATAGGTAAATTCCCATAAATTTTTAGAGAAGATTGAAATTCCACTATTAGAACTTACTGTAAGAAAGTCACTAATTTGCGAGGCCAGCTTCCTTATCCAGAACAGGACAGATCTGGATTCAATGGTCTAGACATTTATTTCAGTTCAAAAGGCAGCACCTTTTGTTCACACATATTTTCGGTAGAATTCAGAAGTTACAGCAGAACTTTTCAGACGCTTAGTAAGCTACTACAGCAACGAACTTTTCTCACAGCTTTTACAATATTCCACAAGATGGTGCTATCTTACCGTGAGGAAATCTTTACACTTTCCTTTTCACAAATCTTGGTAGTCATCCCTAGCTCCTGCTTTGAATCTACTCTTTCAAAAACTATTGTAAAAAAACAATTAATCAATCTAATAAGGAATTAATTTATGCCCCAAATCTATTATTTCTACTAGAGGTTGGCAAATTCCATAAAGGTCCCGATAATGAATATATTAGGATTTGTAGATTATATGGTAACCTCCATTGTGACTACTTAAATCTGCCATTTTCGCCTAAAAGTAACCATAGCCTAAAAGTACACATGAATGGGTGAAGCTGTGTACAGAAATCCTGTTTATTTACAAAAGCAAACGATTGGACCATGGGCTGCAATTTGACGATATTTCATATAAATTCCACAGAAAATTGAGCCTTGACCTTCTTATCAGTGATTATTTGTACTGAGCCAAAGTAGGTGCCTACTGAGATCGACAGACTCAGGGGTACCCTCCTTAATCATTGCCTGGTGATACCTATAAATCCCTTTTTGTGACCCTTTCCCCTTGGATGGGAACAAGGACCAAGAATGTAACAAAAGGGGTGGGATATCGTTTATTATATATGACTCTTTGTTGTTAGTACGCTTGCTCTGGAGACTCTTCTTGTTGGCATGATGAGTAAGTGGCCATTTTGGAAAAGTTTTCATGGAGAGGAGCTGAGAGTAATTTGCAGCAGAGCGTTAGCAAGAAAGAGGGTACATATTCTCTCTCACACACACACATGCACTCAGTACATATAGATGTATAAACATGCATATGTATTTATTCCACACACACACATTATTTTGGCTAAAGGATATCCTTCTGCAGGTGCCATGATGTGTGCCTATAATCCTAGTGGCCTGGGAGGCTGAGACAGGAGGCTTGCTTAAAGCCAGCCTCAGCAACTAGGAAGGCCCTAAGCAATTTAGCAACATCCTATCAAAAAATAAAAAGGACTGGGAATTTGGCTTGGTGATTAAGTGACCCTGGATTCAAACGTATATTTCTATGGCATTTATGGGAAATACAGAATGCTGTCTCTATAACACAAATTGTTTCTTTTTTTTTTTTTGGTAGTCTTAGGGATTGAACCCAGAGGCACTACCACCAAGCTACATCCCTAGCCCCTTTTATGTTTTATTTTTCAACAGGATCTCGCTGAGTTGGCCAAACTGGCCTCAAACTTGTCATCCTCCTGTCTCAGTCTCCCAAGTAGCTGGAATTACAGGTATGTACCACCTTGTCCAACTACAGATTTCTATTTAATTAATTTATTTGTGTGTGACTCAAGATATGTGATTTTTTTCTACATTAGGGTATTGTATTGGTTTTTTTCTTCACTATAATTAAAAAGTAATAGAAACCACTTGTTTCTTTGTGATATACACTCTAACTAGAACTCATATACAGTACAATTTTAGTTTGACTTTCCATCAATTGGAAATCTGCAAAAATCAGTCAGTGTATGGAGATAAAATTTCTAATATTTACAAAGCTATTTTACCAAATATTTAAAAAATGTGTATATTTATCTTGCAAAAAAGTTCCTACATAGTCTTTTATGATTTGGTTTTTTCACAATGAGCAAAACCAGCCTTATTTAAAATAGTTTGCATGTATATCTCATTTTGTGTATATAAGCCTTCCCTTATATTTGTGCATCTACACTGGTCCACTCTTTTAATTATTTGAAGATATTGTGATGAATATTTTTGTGACTGAAGAGTTGTGCATAAGTAATTATTTCCTAAGAATAATTTTGGACCATGAATTCACATATTTTTTATAGTCTGGATACTTTTAGTCTAATTTCTTTGTGTTAAACAAACACTAAATTGTATGAATATTCTTTGAGTAAAATAATCTTCCACATTTTCATTTAGTAGTGTTTATTATTAATGAATCATAAGTACAAAGGATCATGATGAATCTTTCTCCTTTTTACTTTGGTATTCTCTGTTACCTTGATGTAGTGAGTCTCTTTTATGCAATATCTTCGCTTGCTTTCACAATCCAGCCTGAGCTTTTTCTTTTTTTTTTTTTTAATTT
>PVKS010015329.1:0-46216 GCA_004027875.1 Aplodontia rufa | reverse complement strand
CTGGGTGCCATGGTGTACGCTTAGAATCCCAGAGCCTTGGGAGGCTGAGACAGGAGGATTGCACTTTCGAGACCAGCCTCAGCAACTTAGACCTTGTCTCAAAATTTAACAAAATATAATAAAAATGACCGGGGATGTGTCTCAGTGGTTAAGTATCTCTGGGTTCAAGCCTTGGTACCAAAAAAGAAAAAAATCAGATCAAGTTATATGTAAAATAGCAAGTGCAGAAACACTAGCCTACAATTTGATAAGCAATTAATAATTGAATAAGCCAGGTAAGTGCTACTCTTCTGGAGAGACTGTACATTGTACCTTCAGAAGTCCCATCAGAATCGTTTTCTGAGAAGGCAGCCAAATGCAAAAGTCTACATATCGCATGATTCCTTTTACGTGCCGTGGAAAAGGCAACAATATAAGGGTAGAGGAAAGAATTGGTAGTTTCCAGGGCATTGGAGTGGAGTGAAGGTGTCAACTACCATATAGCATGAAGGAATTTTGGGGATCATGTAAATGTATACATATTATCCCATACTATTATGCATTCAAAGAAACCGTACACCTGTATGTAAATTATATATCAATACTTCTGACTTCTTAGAAAATATTTTAAACATTGCATCGCTAATGGATATAGAAATTTACAAATGACTTTCTATAAATATGAGAATTTTTTTTCTCTAACCTCTTAATGTGCCAAATTAGTTCACTGCGTTTGCTTAAGTAAGTAAAATTTGTACTGGGATGTAACCAATTCACTCCATGGTGAGTATTTATCTTTTCATATCCTGAAGAGTCCAGTTTGTTGACATTCCATTTCTGACCTTTGCTCCTGTGTGTGATTGACCTGGGGTTTTTCTCTCCTAGACCGAGCTTCTCGGGATCTGGTGTGGAGGTAATTTCAACCTCATAACATGAGTTGGGGAACATCCCTCCTTTTCGATCTTTCTAAAGATGAATATTCAGAATCTCACTAGTATGTGAAATGAAAAAAAGTTAGACGCCTGGAAGCAGCGCAGAGTGGTGGTTACTCGAGGGTGGGGAGGGTGGTGGTGTTGGCCAAGCATACAAAGATTCAGTCAGACAGGAGGAACAAGTGAAGAAGATCTGTTATCCAGCCCAGGCACCGCAGTTAGTAACCACATTTTGTGTATTTGAAAATTGCCTCATGGAAGTTGAGAGTGCAGTTGAGAGTAGAGGGAGAGGTGGGGGAAGGCTGGTCATCGGGGCTCAGTTACAGTTAGGTAGGGACAAGGAGTTCCTGTGTGCTATTGCACAGAAGGATGATCATAGACAATAGTGGTGTACTGTACATTTCAAAAAGCCAGATGAGGACCTCACCCGACACCCCATGGAAGGGAGGCTGAGACGGCAGGTGACATGGCCAAGTTTAAGGTCCCCTGGACTGGTGGTGGCAATCAATGTTGGGGAAGATCACATGCTAGGAAATCCCAGTCAAAATAAGTTTTGAGGATGAGCAGGGTCTTGCTTCCCATGGCCTTTTCCCTGAAGTGCTGACATCTGGTGATACCCCAAAAAATGTGCTCCAGATGTCTTGAGCAGCAGCAGCAGGTGCTGACAAAAGTATCCTTGGACGTTTCATGACTGTTCGCAGGAAATGTGCTTTTGATCTGGGCCTGAAGAAGGGTTATTGAATGTTGGCTAATGAAGGTTTAGGGGTTTGGAGGGACTGTGTATCATGTTCATGTGCATGGCCTTGGGGATTGGCACCGAATGGGCCTCCTGGTTAAGCACGTTTTGGGGATGAATTTCCCCTTCTCTAGGCAGTGATCAAGCTTGCAATTTCCAAAAGACTAAGCACTATACTAATGTTTGCCTGTGTAGAGAGAAATTGAGGAAATAATTTTTAAAAAATCTGTATAACAAACATTGTTGCATATTGTAAAAATCTGGAAAAAAGGATTTTGAATACTTTCACTATATGAAAAATGAGTATTGAGGAGATTGATGTGTTTCACCTGAATTACACATTACATAACGTATGCATGTATCAAAACGTCACATGGTATTCCATTAATATATAAAATTTTTATGTTTTTATATATCAGTTTACAAATTTAATAGAAAATAAAATTGCAAACCCTGTCTCAAAATAGAATCTTAAAAGGGCTGAGTGCAGCCCCTGCATACAGACGCAGGCCTCAGGTCCGGGGCCCTGCAAGCGCGTGCAGGGAACCTGTGCCCCGAACCCCACCAGAGCCAGCCCTAGCCACCTGCGTGTGTGGACCCAGGCCTCAGGTCCAGGGCCTTCAGGCACCCAGGACCCCCTCACTGGTACCGAAAGAAAAAAAACTCCACCAGAAAGCTGCTTGAGCTTATAAACAGATTTATCAAAGTAGTAGGCTACAAGATCAACACAGGTAAGTCAATAGCTTTCTTATACTTTAACAATAATAGGGCAGAAGAAGAAATCAGGAAATTGGTCCCATTCACATTATCCTCAAAAAGAATTAACCCAACAGGGAAGTCAAAGATCTCTACAACAAAAATTATCAAACATTGAAGACAGGAATTGAGGAAGACCTAAGATGCTGGAAAGACAGTCCATGTTCTCGGTTAGACAGAATTAATATAATTAAAATGGTCATTCTGCTAAAAGTGCCATACACATTCAATGCAATTTCCATCAATAAAACAATGTCATTCTTTCCATATATACAGAAAGCAATTCTCAAATTCATTTGGAACACCAAATCCCAGAATAGCCAAAACATTACTAAGCAAGAAAGACAAACCAGGTGTTTCCACAATACCAAATCTTTAAAATTATGCTAAAGAGCTATAGTTACAAAAGCAGCATGGTACTGGTATCAAAATAGGAATGAAGACCAATGAAGTAGAATAGAAGTCTCTGAGTCAAAACCACAAATCTTTAAACATCTAATCTTTGACAGGGAGGCAAAATATAAATGGAGGAGAGACAGCCTATTCAACAAATATTGCTGGACAAGCTGGACAGCCATGTGTAGGAAGTTGAAATTAAATTATTATTGCTCATCTTGCATAAAGATGAAATAAAAATGAATCAAGGATTTAGGAATTAAGCCAGCTATCACACAGCTGCTAGAAGAAAAATTAGGACCAACACTGCAGCATATGGTTGTTGGCAACGGCTTCCTCAACAAGAGGAAAGAATTAAAATCAAGAATTAATGAGTGGGGTGCCATTAAATTAAAAAGCTTTTGCTCAGCCAAGGAATTTGTCAAAACTGTCAAGAGGGAACCCACAGAATGGGAGATCATCATGGCCTGTGATTCCTCTGACAGAGGACTAATATGCAAAATTTACAAATAACTCAAAAAACTTTATATCAGAAACATAAACAACCCTGTCAATAAATGGGCCAGAGAGCATAAAAGAATCTTCTCAACAGAGGAAATCGAGCAAGCCAATGAATACATGAGACAGAGTTCTAAATCACTAGTAATCAGAGAAATGCCAATCAAAACTACATTAAGATTTCACCTCACTCCAGTCAGACTGGCAAAGATGAAGAACACAAACAATAACAATTGCTGAAGGGGTTGTGGGGAGAGAGGGACACTACTGCACACTATTGGTGGAGTTGCAGACTGGTCCAGCCATTCTGGAAAGCAGTGTGGAGACTCCTCAAAAAATTAGGGAGGGATCCATTGGACAAACCAGCTATCCCTCCTCTGAGTATTTTCCCAGATGTGTTTGAATCAGCACATTACAGTGACACAGGAAAATCAATGTCATAGCAACTCAATTAACAGCAGCTAAATTATGGAATCAACCCAGATACACCTCACTGGATGAATGGATCCAAAAGCTCTGGTATACTTTTACAAAGGAGTTCTCCTCAGAAACAGGGATATTGTGGCCTTTGAAGGTAAATGGATGGGAATGGAAGAAATCATGCTGAGTGAAGTTAGCCTAACTCAGAGAGTCAAGGGTGGAATATTTGCCCTCATTTGTGGAGGCTAGGATTAACTCAGACTTGGTTGAAACGTAGTCAAACTCATGTTTTGGACTCACCAAGGGCATAGCATCACATAATCTAGAGGAACCATGGACATGTAGTGGGGGAGGTAGCAGGGGATAGGTAGGGGATGGGAGAGGGAGGGATCTAGGGAGACAATCAACAACATAGCATAATCTTTATGCCCTCCCACCAGAAGTCAAAAATATTTAAGTAATCATTTAAATCTGGAAAATTCACAATCTTATATATATGTATATGTACATATATAGAGAAACTTTTATATTTGCTAAAGGGATGTAATACAGAAGAATCAAGAGACTAGCATGTGGACATTGTGGTGGTATCTATGGTTTAGGATCAAATGAGTTTCATATTGTTACTTTATATGCATTTATGATTGTACAGTTCAACTCCATAATCAAAAAAATAAAATAAAAAGGGCTGATGACGTGGCTCAGTGGTAGAGTGCCCTGTGAGTGAGGCAGGGGACCAGCATAGGTGCGGAAGTAGGAAAAGTTGTGTTACTCATTTCTGCTTCTTCTGTGAATGTGCCTGTCCAGAATCGGGACCTCAGCCCTCCACTCCCAGGATTGCACTCCTGGTGATGGAGTGACAGCCGAGAGCTTTTCTGTCCCCATCTCTTTCAGAAGTAGTGCCCATCACGGATTGAGCTGGAGTGAGCCACAGCTGAAGCTGGGAAAAATTCATCTCCTTTGAGGTGCTCACATCAGAGAGTGAGAACAGAATGCAGCTGGCAGCTGGGCAGTCCCAAGCTGAGCTTTCTGATGGGGAAGGTACAGCTGGGGCCTGTTTCCCCCTGTCAGTTTCATTGGTAGTGCCCAAGAAGGAGCTAGTGGGTGTGCTTTATGGCTGGAGCTAGGCAAGTTCCCCTCAGGGGAGGTGATCACATTACAGAGAAGGAACAGAATTCAGCTGGCACAGCTGGGCAGTTTCCCTTCACAACCTTTTAGTCCGAGCAATTCAATGGGAAGGTAATGGCTGGGGCTTTATCTCCTCCTCCCTTTTTTAATTTGTTGAGCCCACCAAGAATCTATTGGGTGTGGGTCATGGCTGGATCTGGGTAAAATTCCTCTGTGCTTAGGAGCTTGCAGGAGGAAGGGAGGGTGAGTTTGGAGGGCAGCTGGTGGCAGTGGGCAAAGTTTCTCTGTGGGCTTTCTTAGGCTGTCTACCTTGTGGGTAGTCCTATAAGCTGGCCTTAAGGCCAGTTTGGTGGAAGTTGGGTACCTGTCCCCTGCAGATGAAGAATGAAACTGAGGGATGCAGGAGCAAGCATAGTAGACAGATTTTATTTAAGAAAATAATAGAAAGCAGAGCATAGGGAGCAGAGCAGACTTCCCCCAGAGTGCCAGAAGGGGACAGAGCCAAAGAGCGGGTGGGACTCATCCTTTTTAAAGTTTAGTAACCATGGTTTTCCCTTCCCCACACTTAGGAGCACGGGGCCCTGAAGTTCTAGATGGATCCAGTCTTGGGCCTCTACCTGCCAGGCAGAAGGAACGCAATGCCTTTGTTAGCAGAAGGGAGTGTCTGCATTGGGACCCTCCTTGTGGACCCTCCTTACTGGCATTGGGAATGCCAAACTGATATGCATATTTGTTCGTTAAGAGCAGAGACACTCTTGTCCTCTTAAAAGAAAGAAAACTGGTTTCCTCTCCTGGACCCAAAATTCCAACTACACTCTTTCCCCCTGTCTTGAGCTGAGTTGATTAAATCTGCCCCAGAAGCCTCTGTGGGTGAGGGAACAGTGAAAACTCAGAGTTCCTTCTCTACCCTGCCAGTGACAGTAGCCTCTGTGGAGTGCTGCAATAGGAGCAGTGGGAACCCTCAGCAGAATACTTCTCAGTCCTGGCTCCCATGTGGAAACCGCAGATGACTGGCCACATCTCCGGTCTCAGTGGGAAGGCTCCCCAACCGTGGTTCTTGTGAATGGCACACTCTGCTTCCCTCTGCATCACAACACTCATCTACCACTACGTATCACTCTCAGTGGGTATGTGTCTGAGTCACTCCACAAAGGCAAGTCTGGTTTTTGAGGAAGTTTCCTGCTGAGCCAGTACAGTGGAACAATTGAGAGGACCCAGTAAAAAGAATATGCATGGGATTCTGACCCCTTAAAGCAGTCTAAATACAGACAATAGTTCCCTTCTCAAGATGTTTCCTGGCTACAACACCCTGTGCATTCACTGAGAGATGACGTGAATTCCTTTTCCAAAGCCATACTAAGGTGCAAACCTCAGGCCTCCTATCTATCTGGCCTTAATCCTGGAAAGGCTGGGGCCATGAGACTAGCCATTAGCTAGGATTGTCAGTATCTGAACTAACAGAATTTGCTGGGACTGTCTCTTTCAACTTTACCATTTTGAGGAGAGATTTCCCCCTCCCATTGCTGTGGAGCCTGGGGGCAGGTGATGGGATATTTTCTTTCCCTTGCTATACTGCTGGTCCAGGTATCTCCATTTTACAAGGTTTAGATTTCTCTATTGTTGAATTCTGATGTCCTCCTGATGTGGGGCTTTTGAGATGAGATTTCTGCAGCCGAAATAGTGTTGGCAGCTACCTAGCTAAGAGCTGGGTTTGTCCCTGCTACTGTTGAGTGGTGTGTTGCACCACTGGGAATTCAGCACCAGTCTTCTTCTGGGTTCTTGTCTCACAAATTTGAAGAACAAAATCCAAGGATAACCACGGAAGGGAAGAGTAAAAGGAATAGGATTTATTTCAGGAAGGAGAGCAGAGTCTCCTCAAGGCGGAGGGATACTTGGAAGCAGGATGCCGTCTTGTGTGTGTTAGACCAGGGTGTGAGATCAGATGCGAGTGACCAAAAAAGGAGTCAGACCTAAAAGCGGCTGAGCAAAGCTTTTATTGGGAATCATCTCTCAGGTGAGGTTCACCAATCTGCCAGAGTGAGGGTGGGCTGGGGAAGTCGCACACAACCCTGCCTGGGCAGCAACTTGATAGTCTGGGGTGGGCAGGGGAAGTTTGGGGGTCTCGTATCCCTCTGGGATTGGCTGGTGACTCTGTCAATCATCGGGCGATTGCGAGATGCCATTGGGGTTTATCTGTCAGTGCCTGATTGGGTGTTCCTCCCTGCGCGGGCTGCCTGATGCCCTGCCCCCATTCAGCCACCTGAAACTGGCCTAACATCCCAACCTTTTTGGTGATATAGGGTGCCGATGATTTCCATCTGGCTACTTCCTGCTGTTTATGGGGCCTTGTGAGGAGGGGAAGTTTGGGGTGTTGGTTCGGCAGGGAGGCAGCTGTAAGGGTGCAAGAGCCTTCCGTTATGTATGTTACTCTAGCGACCTCACTCATGCGGTTTCAGGCAAACCTGAGGAGACAGGGAGCAATCATTAGAAGGAGTCCTATCACTAATATGGGAGTAAGGATGGGGGTCAGCAAGGTGACAAGAGTGGAGTTTAGCCATCCTGGCCAAGGGTCATCTAATTGTTGCCGGTTAAGCTTTTCACTCAGATGTCTGAGAGTTTCAACGTTCTTCTCAACTAGCCCAGTTTCATTGACGTAACAGCAGCATTCCTCTTTTAGGAAAAGACATGTTCCCCCCTTTGTCCGCTGTCAGGAGATCTAGTGCTCAGTGGTTCTGCAAGGAAACTTGTGCAACAGATGTTATTTGTCTTTGTAGGGAAGCCAGGGAGGCAGCAGGTGCCTCTACTGCCTATTGGAGTTGCTGTTCTAGCCTTTGGGTGGCAGCGACTGCTTAACCAAGTCCTCCTGCCCCCAATCGGGAGGCAGCAAGTGAGGAGACAAGGGAGAGTCCGACCACCATTGGTGCAAAAATGACCTGCTTTTCCCTAGGGAGGGGATTCTGAGTGAGCCAGATTAATTCAGCTTCACTATATAGTGTCAGCTGAGGAACTAAAGCAGAGGGCACACAGAAAGCAAAGGGCACACTGGAATCTAATTTTTTGTCAGGGTGCCATTACACCAGAAAAAGAATCCTGGAGGTGCAAACACTTCAGAAGAGGCCAGTATGATTCAGTTGCAAGGTACCGAGGTATAGGAAGTGTAACAGTAAGAAAAGTTCTTTGGAGAGTTGTGAAAAAGGGGAACCCCCTCCAAATGTGGCATTTAGCTTTTAAAATGGCTTATGTATCCTTGGGCTGTAGTCCCATGTGATTCTACAAAACGGTTTACTCTTTAGTGTTAACTTCTGTCTGGTACAGATATTTCCTTTGGCTGTGTAACTTTCCAGCTTTATTTACCTTTGAGAGAACTGATAAGTATGCACCTCAAGTTATGTTTAAAAAGAGCCATTGTTTCTCTTGAGCTTTGGTTATACTCTCCTGCCAGGTGTTTAAGACCAATTTGATCAAAACTGATCTTGTTCCTGTCCATTGCTGCAAGTCAGCTGAGATTCTCCAGGGTCATTCTTGAGGAACTTGTGAAAAGCCTCTTGGCTCTTCAACCAGTTGTGCTATCTGCCAGGATAGATCAGGGTCTTGCTGACCACATGTGGCTTGGCTTGGAAGCATATGGCACATTGCCCATGAATGATCATCCTCTTTGCAGAATGTCCACTGGATGGCTTTCTATTCTCTAGAGTCACTTGATCCCCCTGATTGGGAGGCCATGTTACCCAGAGTTGCCAAGCCTGTAGAGAAGTTCCACTGTCCCCTGAGTTTTGGCTGACCAAACAGGGCAAGGACCAAAATATTGACTTTTTCCTTAACCCTTTAACTTCCTTAACTTTGGTATCCTGGTTTTGGTGTTAAACATCCAGCAGACCAGTTTCACCAGTCTTAAAATGGGAGTAGTCTCTCTGAATACACATTTAGGAAACAGTGTTAATGATCAGAAAAAAACTTAGTATATGCAAACAGATATAAGCCAGGTTTTCATATGGCAGTGTGGCCATTCTATGTCAGACACAATATGTAAAAGAGAGAACTTCTTGGTTACCTTGCCTGTAAACCTACATAAACTTATATGAAATCCAGATAAAGCCTGATTGCTTTTGACCTTAAGAAGTTTTAACTGATCATGCCAATTATATTCAACTTAATAACACACAAGCTTCTGTTATTTATCTTCCACAAACCTTGTGCAACTTACTTAGACACTCTTTATCTCTTCACCCAGAAGCATTTCTCCCATTCTAATTTCCATTATAAAGTATATTTTCATACCTATAACTTTTTATATCTCTTTCCTGTTTATTGACCCTTTCTTAAAACTGCATTCTGACATGATCTTAATAAAAGATCACCCCTCTTAATAGAAAATGTTTTATGTTACAGTAATTTAATTGAAATACAGTTGAAAACTTTTGCACTCCTTGCAAATAATTGCACTTGTTAGAATTTTAACTTAGTAATCTTGCTTTTGGTGAAGCCCCAGAAACAAAGCAATCTTAAACTCCTTTTACCATTTACAAACAATTTAAATTACCTTTTAGAAAAGAAAGCATGTGGGGTAAAGGAGTGTGCCCAATTTATGGAATTAAGCCACGAAAGGAGAGTAAAGTGGACATGGAGATTCCATGTGTGGCTTTCAGTCATTTCTAGAGACCCTGCATTTACAGCAGGGAATAGCCATGATCAGAGAATTAGGGTGCTACTAAGAGAAACCTCAGTTTCTTGATTGAATGGATTGCCATGAAAGGAAAGGAAAGATCAGATTAGTATTCTTTCTGCTAAGGCAGAGAACAATTGATAAGTCTCAATATAGCAAAGCCTTTCCCCTTCGTCTTGAGTCTGGCAGCCATGTGGCTGCCAGGGTCCTGGTATTTTTGATAGAGAGAGTTCATAAAATGGAGTAGAGAATGCCTGGGGGGAAAAGGTGAGAGAGCAATTGTTCATTGTACACAGTGCTTCAGAAGATCTCGGGTAAATCCCTGTAAATGTTACACAGCATGCCTGGGTGGGTTTTGTATTGTAAATTGGAGGAATGAAATTCATGGACACAGGGTCAGACAGAGCAAAGTAACAGGATTTAGATTAACAGAAAGGAAGCAGAATTCCCAAAGAAGGAGGGGTCTCAAGAGATGGATCCCTTGAGGGGTTTTTCTTTGAAGAGAAGAATGTGAAAAGTTGAGCAGTTTGGACAGAGAGAAGATCTGGAGTAGCAGTATCAGACCAGAAGTGGAAGCCTGGACATAGGGAACCTTGGACCATTTGCCATTGTGGTGGAGAGTTGTTAAGACCTCTGAGAAGTCAAAAGTGCCATTTGGAGACCAGTGACTGCTTTTGTCCAGCTTGTATTGGGGCCAAGCAAAATGACAGAAGAACGCCAGTCTTTCAGGTTTGACTGTGTCTTGGAGACCCAGGGTCTGGATATGTTTGGGAAGGCACTCCAAGGAGGTATCTCATGGAAGCTTTGGTGGGATCTGGTCCGTGCTAGATAAGATGGATTGAGGAGGGCTCCCCCAAGGACTCTGGTCAAGAGAAAGCCAGGAATCCGGAAGAGTCAGAGGGAGTCTCTTACCCAGGAGGTTATGGCCGGTGGTGGATGTGATGTCCAGCAATGTGAATGGTCCTTACTGGAGCTGCCAGAAGGAGAGGTGGTGGAGAGAGAGAGGGAGAAGGAGAGGCACACACAGGGGGAGGGGGTGGAGAAAGGATGGAGATACAGAGAGAGAGAGAAAGAGGAGGAGAGAGAGAGAGAGATCAACCTAGTGGATATCAAGGGAAGGACCAGAAGAGCCATCCTTGATGGGAATTTAGGGTCCTTGAGAAAGACTTGAAAAGGAGAATGGTGTGAGATTATTTTTAGTTGAAAAGTGTCCCATATCAAAGGGTTGATATGAGGAAGGGGGGTGTTGGAGGCTTGTGGAATGAAGGCATAGTGTTTGGGCTGGCATGAATGAGAAATATGGTAGTGGTTTGTAAAGGAGGAATAGCAATAGAAGCTTTGAGTCTGTGGAGGAGATAGACATGGAAAAAGGGGCCTGAACCCAGACAGGGTCCTTAGTTCCTGCCACCTCGTGGAGAGGAAATATATTGAGGTTGGGAGTTGTGGGGTTTTGAGGAGGTAATTGGAGGGGAAGGAAGAGAGGGTGGGGAGGGTGGAGGGTGAGTGGCTTGGGGCATGGCTGAGGGTGGAGATTGGGGTGGTATAGGGCTGTTAGGAGGATTGGTCTGAGTAAGGAGGGGGAGGACGAGAGGGTGGAGCTGAGAGCAGTTCCGTTGGATCTGAAAACAAGGTAGAAGATGCAGGAGAACAATGGGGGAGATGTGTGGGCCTGTCCCTGGGGAAGAGAACTTGGGCTGTAGAGAAGGTAGAGCAAACAGGAGGGTGGGAGGCGAGAGCGCAGATCCCAAAAAAGCCCGAATATAAGGCATTCCTGACAATTTCCCCTATCTGGCAATAGTAATTGTCCAAATCAGTGAGGATTTGAAAGTCAAAAGTTCCTTCTGGAGGCCATTTTGAGCCACTGTCTAAAGCATACTGAGGCCAGGCCATAGTTGAGTAAAAGACCAGCCGCTTACGGCGTAAGTCTTGAAAGAGTCCTAATTTAGTAAAATGAAGTTATAGACGGCCCAAGGGAGTCTTGGGGTCTATGGAGGTCTTGGCGTTTCCCATGGCCTTTCAGTACCACCCAGGCGGCAAACAGGAGCAGAAAGAGGCATCCCAAATTCTCGTCGTGTTCACCTGAGGAATGGGAAGCGGGTGGGACAGAGGCTGGGATGTCTCCTCAGCCTATGGGGGCCCAGAATGGAAGGTGGGGCTAGCCAGGGGCTGGGACGTCTCCACAGTCTCCCGGGGCCCAAATGGAACAGGTGTGGGTCTGTGGCACATGAGAATTACAGACAGACCCCCTTAATGGAGGAGAGTGCAACTGGAAGGCCAAGGGAAGTGCAAGGGAACTTACCCCAATTCTGTCGGCCCAGATGAGGAGAAAGGATGGTGCAGGAGGTCCCTGGTCTGCCTGAGGGAGAGGACTGATCTCCCATGCCACCCCCTGCCATGGGGAAGATCAAAAAACCCTCCTGGGTTTTGGCACCAAATGTAAGATCAGATGTGAGTGACCAAAAAGGAGTGAGACCTAAAAGCGGCTGAGCAAACCTTTTACTAGGAATCGTCTCTCGGGCGAGGTTCACCAGTCCGTCAGAGTGAGGGTGGGCTGGGGAAGTCCCACACGGCCATGCCTGGGCACCGAGTTTACTGCCTGTGGTAGGCAAGAGAGGTTTGGAGGTCTCATATCCCTCAGGGATTGGCTGGTGACGCCATCAATCATTGGGCGATTGTGAGATGCCATTGGGGTTTATCTGTCAGTGCCTGATTGGTTGCTCCTTCGGGCACGGTGTGGGGGGGTGCTGCCTGGAGCCCTGCCCCCATCCAGCCACCTGAAACCGACCTATCACAGGGTTTATATTAGTTTGGGGGTATGAGCCTTGACTAAGATTCCTGTAAAGCAGGCATTGAGAAAAGCACCAACATCATTGGTAGAAATCTATGCAAATCAGGTGGCAAATCTTTCCTAGTTCCCATCTCTGCCCCCCTCCACTTCTCAATTTTCCCACCTCTGGGACAAAGGAGTTGCCCCCACAGGTGGGCCTCATGGTCTTTTGCATTTGAAGGCCCTGAGCATGCCAGATAGTTGCTCTCTACCAGCTAGCTGCTAGGCAGTAGGGTTGTGGTTTCAAGGCCTACCTGGGAAGCATGGTGAGACCATGCCTTGAGAAAAAAAAAGTCCATCTTTCCCAAAGTGATTTACAGATTAAATACAATCCCCTTCAAAATAGCAGTGACAGTCTTCAAAGGAACAGAGAAAATAATCCTAAAATTCATATGGAAACACAAAAGACCTTGATCAGATAAAGGAATATTGAGAAAAAGAACATATTTGGAAAGCTCACACCACTTCATATAAAGTCATACTATGGGAGTGTAGTTACCAAAACAGCATGATTCTGACATTAAATTTAACACACAAACCAATGGAACAGAATAGAGATCCCAGAAATAAATCCATGCATCTTCGGCCACCTGACTGAAGAAAGACACCAGAAACACATGTTAGAGAAAGGACAGCTTCTTCTTCTTTTTCCTTTTTATTGGTTCTTTTTAATTACACACAACATTAGAATTCATTTTGAAATAATTATAAAAGGATGGAATATAACTTTCTCTAATTCGGTGCCCAGTGCTTCCCCTTTCCCTCCCCTCCTCCTTCTCCCAGGTCCCTTCCCTCTACTCTATCTCTTTAGGTGTTTTATTCAGCTTTTCACTGCTGTGCCTAAAAGACCTGACAACTGTTGTTCCCTTCAACAACTGACAAGAACAGTTTTCAGAGGAAAAGTTTATTCAAGGCCTTACGGTTTCAGAGGTCTCAGTCCACAGAAGGCCGGCTCCATTCCTTGGGGCTTGAGGTGAGGCAGAGTATCATGGCAGAAAGCATGACTCCAGAGAGCAGAGAGAGAGGGACTCCATGCCAGATACAAAATACATACCCCAAAGACACATCCCCAATGACCGACCTCCTCCAGCCACACCCTACCTGCCTTCAGTTGCCAGTTAATCTCTTATCAGGATCTCATAACCCAATCGTTTCACCTGTGAGCATTTTTGCATTGTCTCACATATTGAACTTTTGGTGGACACCTTTCTTCCAAACCATAATATTAAGCTATACACTTTTAGTTGTTTTGTTTTGAGTTAGGGTCTTGTGGATATACATGGTGGTGAGATTCACTGTGGTATTTTCATGTATGTACATAGGAGAGTAAGGTCAGATTTGTTGTACTGTTCTTCCCATATCCCATCTTTCCTACCTCCCCCTCAATCCCTTTCATCCAGTCCATTTGATGGGAATCCCTCCCCTTCTTTTCCCTAATGCCCCACCCCCACATTAAGGACCTTTGACTTTGGGGGTTTGGCTTATTTCACTTAGCTTGATACTATCCAATTCCATTTATTTACCAGCAAGTGGCATGATTTCATTCTTCATGGCTGAGCAATACTCCAGTGTGTGTGCGTGTGTGCGTGCGTGCGTGTGTGTGTGTGTATGCCACATTTTCTTTATCCACTCATTTGTTGAAGGGCACCTAGTTTGGTTCCATAGCTTTGCTGTTGTGAATTGTGTGATTCAGGTAGTGATTTGTGGGAATGGCTGGATGTGAACGACCACAGATATGTAGTTGACCCAATCTACCCTTCTGTGTAAACTTCACCAGCAGGGAAGGCATCTCAGGTGCAGATTCAGAGAATCTGCCTTTGACATCACCCAACCACGAGGCATTCACACTCTCCAGGCCTCTACTGGAGATCAGTCAAAGTAAGACATAGGAGGGAGAGGCAAGGAAATACAGGTGAGCATGAGTGGGGAAACTGAGGCAGGGAGGTGTAAAGTTAACTGAGGACTCTTAGAGTATGAATTGTGTGGCAAACAAGCGAAATTCTAGCACTCCAGGTTCTACAGAAAGCAAGGAAGGGATTGTTCCCCGATATCAGACTGTACAGTTTGGGGACGCCAGGTACCAGTAGTTTTAAGGAACGTATAATTGAAAAATGGCTCCCCACCTCCACTGGTAGGGCTTTCTTATGGGTCCATTCTGGCCCCTTAGTGCATACTTTTACATACACCTATACGTGTTCTCACAGGAAAATGAGGACTGGTTTGGGCTTTCAAATTTACAAATGTGTATCCAAATCTATGTGTTGTTCTGCAACTTGGCATATGCAGTCATGAGACTGTGTTTGAAATGTATTAACAGAGGCTTGTGTGTCCCTTTGGACATCCTCAGTTTCATCTACTTGATGCATAAGTCACACTGCATTCCTACATCCCCTGACCAATGGGAATTCAGAGCATTCCCAGATTGTTCCCTTCAACAACTTCCTTGTTGCACCACACATACCAGCTTTTCTCCAGATGATGTGCCCAGCCCTTGCTGAACTTCTCTGTTTCCTTGTCTTAGAAAAGTGGCAATAGTGGTTACCTAAAGCTACGACTGTCTTGAGGATGAGTTAATATTTATCTGCAGCGCATAGAAGAGTGCCAGCACACAGTGAAAGTTCTAGAATTTGCATTCCGCGCCACTCATTCTGTCAAATTACTGTCCCCCGTCTACACCCCAGAAGACGTAAAAAATACCATTTTGTTTACAACCTCTTCCACTGATGGAAAGGTAACGTTCTTTTGTTGTTGTACACTTGATACGTGAATATTGATTTGTGATTTAATTTGTATTTTCAGGATTGGTGATGCTGATGGTGGGGTGTCATTGACCATAGGGATTCCTGCTACTTTGCATTAACTCGTCGTGGGAGTAGAATAGGGTCTGAGAGAGGTGGGCAAACAATACACTGGCAGTAAAGTGCCCTGGGCACACATTGGCATGCTGCTTTGATTACCTACGGTAATCGAGCAGTAGTGAGCCGATCCCACTCATATGGCAAATCACAAAACGCTAGCTCTCTGGCCCTTTATGGAAAAAAGTAGAAGGACCACCGATCGCTAACCACGGACTTCCTCACCCACTTTCCTATCTGGCCTGAGGGCTTCCTGGGCAACAGGGGCTTGCAAATCCTTTCCAGGTTGGGCGCTCCACATCTGTCATTACACTGAATCCTCATGGGCTCCTGAGCGAAGTGCTACTGTGTCCCTCATTTTACAGATGGGAAGAAAAAAAAAAGCTCAGAGGTGAGGCTCTCAGTAGGAAAAGAGGCTCACGGCAGAGGCGGCAGGAGCACACCCACAACCGAACTCCACTGCCCAAAGTGGCTGGTCAAGAACCGGTACAACCTAGCAGTGCACAGTGGCACATGCCTGTAATTTACGCCCAGCAGCTCAGGAAGCTGAGGCAGGAGGCTCGAAAGTTAAAAGTCAGCCTCAGCAATTTAGCAAGACGCTGTATCAAAATAAAAAATAAAAAGGGCTGGAGATGTGACTCAGCGGGTTCAAACCCCGGTACCAAAGGGAGGAGGGGGAGGAGAAGGGGGAGGAGGAGGAGAGGGGAGGGGAGGAGACCGGGGAGGAGGAGGGGGAGGAGAAAAAAAATAACCGAGCACGGTGATTGTTCCAGAACCCTCATCCCTATTGGCAAGGGCCTGGAGGAACGACCCAACAAGGAACGTGCTGGTTGGTCACGGGCGGGCCAATGAGAATGCAGCGATGTCAGCCTTAAAGGCGGGGGTGGGGGGCGGGGAAACCACGCGGTGTTTGAGGCGGTCTGGCAATCTTCCGCGTCGTCTGTGGTGACGGAGTTCCAGAAGGCCTAACTCGCTCCTTGAACCAGGCTGCTCAGACTGGCGCCATGAGTTCTGCCGATGAGGCTTCTGTTCAGGGAGACAGCTGTGGCCAGGATGGTGGGAAGCCCGCAGGCATCTGTCCTACAGGCCGCGGAGCCCCACGGGGCCTAGGCCGGGGCCTTGAATTGGGGCCCCCACACAGCGGGGAGGGTGAGGGTGGCGTCCCAGCCCGTGAGGCCCATGAGTTTGACTTGGAGACCAGGTGGGAAGAGAGAGGGGTGGGAAGAGCAGTGATTCGGGGCCGTGAAGGCAGGCCAGGCTCCCAAGCTGGCGAGAGGGGGGACGCTCTGGAATTTGTGCCCCACCTCGCTGTGGAGTCGGCAGCCATTGTGCAGGAGCTGACGGGCTGGGAGCCCCGGGGCACCCGCAGATACCCGTCCCCAGAAAGCTTCGCTGCCGAACTGTCTGCCATTTGGGCGGACGCAGAGGCAGGCTTCAGAGGGAGAGGCATGCTGGCCCTGAGCTGTGTGGAAGCGCAACAGGCCTCCACCGCCCCTCTGCGTCACCCCAGTGGGCCCGAGGGGGGCCGGGCCTGGGGAAACCCCAAGAGAGGTACCAAAAGTAGGATGATGGGCCGCGGGGAAGCCCAGCGACCCTCTTCTGATCCCGAGTCTTCAGATGAGTTCAGTGAGATCCAGCTGATGAGGGTGAGCATTTGCCCTAGAGGAGGAGGCCAGGCCAGGTCCAGCAGCCCCAGGGAGCTGGGAGACTCAGCCAGGAGTACACATGTCCGTGGCAGGGGGAATTTCCTTCACATGCTAGTCTCTCTGCTGACCTCTGCTCCCCGTGGACTCACCTCAGCCATGGAAAGGCAGGTCTCGGGAGAGCTGGAACCCTGTTCCCCTAAGAAAATGCAAAGCATGATCTGGGGCAAGGGAGGAAGCAGGCCCAGCTACCAAGGAGCTCCTGCTGCTGCTGCTGCTGCTGCTGCTGCTGCTGCTGCTGCTGCTGCTGCTGCTGCTGCTGCTGCTGCAGGGGCCCTGCCTAGGGCCACTCCGAAAAAGAAGGCCATCCAAGAGAAGAAATCCCTCGGGGGAGGCTCAAAAGTTAGCCTGGGCAAGGCCTTCCCTTCGTGGGGACAGAGACTCAAGGCAGCTCCCCTGGAGCCTGCCGCCTTCCCCCCAATCTCGGGGGTTCCACTGCTTGGAAGGTCCAAGAGGTATTCCTTGCTGCCCTTGGGACCCAAACAATCCAAACACAGTGGCATTGGGAAGAGATCTATGACAAAGAAGGTGCGCGAATCCCAGCCTGTTGCCAGGGAGGATAATGACCCAAATAGAGATGCAGTCCTGCAGGCCCAAGTGAGTAGGCCATCCTCCTCCTCCTGTCACTCACCTCTTCCCTTCTACCAGGCCACACTTCTTTGCCCTTGATCCCCCTGCCCCTTGCTCAGGGGCTGTCCTTGGGAGCCCACTGTCACTGGGATGCCATGTTAGGGACAGACATCAAGAAAGTACTTGGTAAGGGTGGCTCACTGTGGCCACACTTTGTGCCTTTTCTGCTCCTTTCCCAGACAAGGGCTGGGATGGAAAGTGGGTCTGGCCGCTAACTTGGTCAGGCCACCCCTTACAGTTTGGGCTGCACAGATTAGTGTTTGGTCCCATCTGCCTCCTGATTCCTTCCTCTCTCCCAGCTCTTCCCCCAGAGGTGCCAGACCTTTCTCAATGTTCCCGTGCTTCTCCATGACTCAGCACTACCTTCAAGCTTGGAGCTGATTGAGGGAGACAGTGCCAGTGACATGACCCTTTGAAATCCCCCACCTCACCCCAGCCCCTATATGTGTATCACAATCAACACATCATCACACCCAACAAGCACACCCACTAACCTGACTCAGTGAGTTATTTCTGTGTTGGCTTCTGACACAGAGACCTGGGTCACCTGGTCTGGGCATGCATCATAGAGAATTCGGCAGTGGTGACCTCAGCACCAGCTTCCCCCAACCTCAAGGAAGCTCCCAGCCCTTGGATCTGAGCCAGGGAGGCCACACTCCAAGAGGTCCTGCCCCCTCTGGTGAGTCTTCCGGGTTTGACAGCAGGGGAGATGGGTGTAGGAGAGGAAACTGGCTGTTACTTCCTCCCAGGCTTCCCTTCCTTTCAGGAGAACACAGCCTTTTCTGTTGGGCCCTGTTCTGCCACATGGCTCCTCCCAGGGACTGACAGCAGCTCTGTTAGTGTCCAACCCAGAGCCACAGTTCCAGGGGGCCACAGTGGCAGCTGGGTGGAGCTGACACTGGGCAGCAGGGAAGGCAGACCCAGAGAGAGGGGTGGAGCTGCTGGGGAAGAGCAGGTGCAACTTGCTGCCTGCAGAGGGGGCTGATGGGATGCTACCTCATTTAGACCCAGACAGGCCCTTTCCACTTCACACCCAGGTTGGGGAGCTGGATCTTGTGCTCTCTTTCAGGTGACCAGGAACCAGGTCTTCATCACCCGTTTCTGGCAAGGCAGCAGCAACCACCTGGAGCACAGGGCTGTCCCCGGGTACTGCTTTCTCTTGCTCCAAAACTGCCGGCCCCAATTAGGTGGTGGGCTCTGTGTCCAGGTTAAGCTGACTTAGGTGCCCCCTCACATCCCACACCTCAGAGAAAGAGAGAGGCCTCCTCCTTCGTACTGAGGATTCCCTCTGCCTGCTTTGTCACCTGTCTGCAGGATATGGGGGACCTTAGGAGGAGGCAGCGGGGGGGGGGGGGGGGGGGGGGGGGGGGGGGGGGGGGGGGGGGGGGGGGGGGGGGGGGGGGGGGGGGGGGGGGGGGGGCGCGAGAGGGAGGAGGGCGTTAGTGGGAGGTTGAGGAGGAAAAGAGGCCAGACAGAATATTGCTCCTCATTTTTCTTTCTCTGTTGTCTGTTGGCTTAGTGTGTGGTGCTTCAGAAAGAAAGAGATGACCTCAAAGAGCAACTAGGTATGAGGAGCCCTGGGCTGGGGTAGGGGTAGGGGTGGGAGCGGGGATGGGACACAACACAGCAGAACAGAGGTAGGTATCTACTGGTGGGGTGGGGAGGGGTGGGGTGGGGCTGCAGATACAGGCAGCCACCACATGGAGGGATTTTCCTGTGGCTGGCCTGGGAGCCTTCTGTGTATTGTATGCTGGGTCTGTGCACAGAGAGCAGCGCATTGTCTGAACTCCCCATGCTCTGCCATTGAGTCCCAGAAGTCTCCTTCTCTTGGAACTTTTTCAGACACCTCCTTTATTTTCCCTTTAAGAGCTAATTGCTGTGACTTGCTCGGTGTTTGTTGTCCTATGTGTTTCCTTTCTTGTTTGTTTTTAACACATTTCTGGATGGTTCTGCCATGGCCTAGTGTTTGAGAAGTACTAGTATGTATTGTTCCCTTGTAGAAGACATTTCCATGTTGAGTTCCAGTGGTAGGTGGGCGAGTCAGTTTCAGGGCTGTTTGGACAGGGGCTGGAGGTGGGTCAGGATGCAGGGCAGCTGGGGAAGTGGAGCAGGGGGGCCGTGTCCTGTACCCCTATTTCTGGAATGCCCATTTATGCTTGTCTTTCAGCGGTCATGCAGTCCCTCACCGATAAGTTCCAGGCACTTTGAAGTGAGTGTAAGGCTTATTATACTCCTTTCCCACAGTCCCGGCTGTCCGGGAGGGCTGTGGGCCAGCCATGGCCAGGGCTATTCCCTGACTCTGCTCTGCTTTGACAGGTTGAACCCAGCATCTTCATACAAGGTGAGCAGAGCCTGTGCTATCTCTACAGACTCTGGATCCCAGGAGCAGCGGCCAAGCTGGTTCCCTCTGGTTTTTCTTCAACCAGGGCTGCTTCTCTGCCCCTGCTTTTGCCCTTACCCACTCCAGTTTGCAGCAGTTTCAGATTAAATTGCCTCTCATGTTCTGTGGTCTACCCTCTCTCTCAGGGGTGGGCACATGAGGGTACAGACAGAAAAGTGGGAAGCTGCCCCATTTCAGAGCAGGTTAAAAAGAGTACCCCTGGTGTTCTGTGGTGGGACACTCCCTGAGGGGAGTCTGGGCCAGCCTCTGAGCAGGAACCCTGTGCTCAGGCTTACCATGGTGATCTGGGTCTGGGTTATGTGTGGTCTGGGCCCAGCCGTGCTAGCATTTTCTCCCTTTCCCCACTGGCCCTCTTGGTGCATCACATAGGACCCATTCTTGCCTTCTGTCCTCCATTTTGGCAAGAACTAATGAGCCTCTTCCAGAGCCCTCATCCTTTCTCCCTTTCCTGCTTTGTTTCACTGCCCTGTTTCTCCCCTTCCTCCACCTTCTTTTCCATCCTGAGCATCCTTGATCCCTCCCATGGCCCTTTCCTCGTGGCACCTACTATACAAGTTATTTCAACAGGCATCAGAGGGCACAATTGAGCTCATCTTCCCCACAGAGGGCCCAGTCCTCTCTCTGGACTCACTGTCTTCCTCTGGTGGCACCCCACAGAGGGACAGCTCAGCTGGAGATAGCCCATCATCCTTAGTTCCTGCTTAGCCCTCACCTTTGAAGCTCAGTTGCCAAGCCCTGTTAGTTTTCCCTTATTCCTTTTGGTACAGAGGCATCCCAGCCAGTGGCAGACCAGTGCAAATGCACAGGGAACTTGGAGAGAAGTGTGGGGCTGTCTCTGGGTTGGAAGTGGGGGCAGTTGGTCTCTCAGCCAGCCTGGGGAAAACTGTCCCCTGGCAGCTGGAATGGATGATCAGGAATCAGAATGTCCACATCCTCCAAGTCCTAGCCAGCCAAACAGTTCCTCTCCGGCCCATCAGCTCCACAGCTCTCATTTGAAAAGGGCCAGTTAGTTTCTAGGGCTAATGTGGATGATAGGTCTGCATGTGCATGGGTGGTCCCCATCCAGATACGGTTTGACCACCCCACGTGGCACAGATTTTCTCAGACATGGTTCAGTGTTCCAGACTACCTCCTGAGGTCACACGAGAGTTTTGTCTTTCTGATCTTCATGTTTGAGTGAGGTGTGAGACAAGTGTGGGTTCTGCAGCTCCCATTCCTGAGAGGCTGCATGTTTAATTGGAAGCTCTGACAAATAAAGATATAACATGTAAACTGTGTGTGTGTGTGTGTGTGTGTGTGTGTGTGTGTGTGTCCATCAAGTGAACTGGAGGTGATGGCCCTTGAGAGATGTTCTGACTTGGGGAATAGAGGCAGTGGAGGCATAGAGGATCAAAGGTACAAGAGTAGTGGTATTTTTTTCAAGTCCTAAAGCACATAAGAGGGTTTGTTTGTCAGCTTTTTGTTGCTGCGATTAAACTAGCCGACACGAATAACTTGGAGGAGACAAGATGTATTTTGGCTCATAGGTTCAGTCCATGTTCCCCAAGCTCCAGGTGAGAAACGTCATGGCAGAAGGGTGTGGTGGGAAAAAGCTGTCAGCTCATGGCAGCCAGTGGGAAGAGAGAGTGGGCCAGGAGCAAAGGACAAAATAGCAGTCCCCGGGGACACACCTCCAGTGGCCTACCTACTCCAGCCATGTCCACCTGCCCAGTAGTCTCTTCAAGTTATTAATCTCTTGAATGGATTAATCCACTACTGAGATTACAGCTCTCATAATCTAATCTTTTCACCTCTGAATATTGCTGCATTGCCTATCATGAATTTTCTGGGGACATTCCTAGAACATAATGATAACAGAGGGCATGGATGGGATAAAGTGGAAGTCACCAAATTGAAGGACAGGGACTCAGTGCTGTCAGAATGTTGGGAGTCTCTGGCATAGGCTCTTGCTCCTACTCTGCTATGGATATTACCTTTCAAAAGTCCTGTGTTGCAAATGGAATGACACACCTGCTAGCTTCCTTGGAGTAGCTGGTTCTCACCTCATCTTGGAAATAGGGCGCTCTTGTGGGAGATGGCCCCGGACAGCTAACTGAGGCTTGTGCGAGATGGGCACAGTGAGGATGGCGAGTAGGAGAGAGGGACTGCCCATGGAGAGTGGGTCAGGCTTGGGACTAGCCTTCGCCATAGTCATGTTCTCACTCTGTGACCCTTCTGGGCCCCATGGGGTGGGCTCAGGCAGACAGACCATCACACAAATGGTAGGGCAATCAGTCCTCAGAGCCAGAAAGGATCAGCAGTGGGGACTTAGACCATTCACTTCAAACCTCCACTGGAGGTGGGGGAAGGGGCAGGGGCGGGCTGGGTTCCATAGGCTGGGCCCGAGACCCTGACCCAAGTAGATATTTCTTGGAAGCTACAAACAGCAAGCTGATAATCTGCCTGACGATGCTGGGCAGAGACTCTGAAGCTGGGGTTTCTGCCACCTGAGACATCTAGGCCGGTTCCGACTGGGGTGAATCCCAACAGTCGGCACTATCCAGGAGAACAAGGGGCCGTCTTCACCAGGGGAACAACATGTTGATGGAGCCACGCCAGGGCACGAACCTCATCCTTGGTGACTGGCTTCACCGGCCTTGCTTCTTCCCTCTGAACATACGTTCCATCCTATGCTGGGATGGTCACTGCCACCCCACCAGACTCCATGTAGGGCAGAAGAGGTGCCAACCAGCCAGGCAGCCAGCAAGAGGCATTCTGGGGTATCAGGTGACATCCACAGCATCAGAGTTGTCATAACCACAGATTCTAGTCTTTGCTGTCACAAACTCCTGGATAAACTTGGCCTAGGGAATAGAATGTGATTGTGATTGGCCTCATAGGAGAGTCCTAAGGTTGCCAAAGTTGTGATTCTTCCTCTGAGTAGGGATTGCTGGGGAGTTCCACCCTGCCCCAGGGTGGAATTTTGTATTCTAAGCCTTTTACAGAGCTCTCCTCGTTTCCAAGAATCACTCACTTCTTCTTAAGTGCAACTTCTGAGGACCCATTCAAACTGTCATCACATGAAAACCTGGCAATCACCCGTGCTGCCCTCTTCCTAACAGGAGATGGATGAATAGGAACTGTGGATGGGGGGAAAGACTTCTAGGAGATTGAGGACAGGTGTACCCAAAATTGTCCAAGTTCACCCAGGGGTGGTGGTGACCATCCATTTTACTCAGAGTAAATCTCATGTTTGGAAATGAACAAGTGGTAGCCTGGACACCTGGTCCACGTGGAATTTGGCTCCAAAGTGCAACAGCATCAGCCACATGCACACAATATAGCCAAACTCCAGAGCTCACTGAGTGGAGTAGCATGAAGAGGCAGGATGCATGCAGCCTTGGGTTCTCCTGGTTGGTCCCAAGTTTGCTTAGTCTAGGGTTATGGTAAAAGGGGGTGCACAGAATGATGGAAGAGTGTGAAATTCCTTCCATATGAGTACAATGGAATTTTGTATTCTGACTTATATACTGCCACCTATTTCCCAGAGCTGGAAGGTTCAGCCAGTGAGACAGTGGCCAGTGGTGTGGAGTACTGGTTATAGCAACATTATTGTGCTGTAGGTGGTATAAATGTGGAAGGTAGGGCAGGTGATTGTCAAGCTCAGCTGTGCATGAGTAGCCATGTGGGATTCGAGGGTGCACCTTGCATGTGATGGCGGCGACCATCCCAGCATAGGATGGAACGTATGTTCAGAGGGAAGAAGCAAGGCCGGTGAAGCCAGTCACCAAGGATGAGGTTCGTGCCCTGGCGTGGCTCCATCAACATGTTGTTCCCCTGGTGAAGACGGCCCCTTGTTCTCCTGGATAGTGCCGACTGTTGGGATTCACCCCAGTCGGAACCGGCCTAGATGTCTCAGGTGGCAGAAACCCCAGCTTCAGAGTCTCTGCCCAGCATCGTCAGGCAGATTATCAGCTTGCTGTTTGTAGCTTCCAAGAAATATCTACTTGGGTCAGGGTCTCGGGCCCAGCCTATGGAACCCAGCCCGCCCCTGCCCCTTCCCCCACCTCCAGTGGAGGTTTGAAGTGAATGGTCTAAGTCCCCACTGCTGATCCTTTCTGGCTCTGAGGACTGATTGCCCTACCATTTGTGTGATGGTCTGTCTGCCTGAGCCCACCCCATGGGGCCCAGAAGGGTCACAGAGTGAGAACATGACTATGGCGAAGGCTAGTCCCAAGCCTGACCCACTCTCCATGGGCAGTCCCTCTCTCCTACTCGCCATCCTCACTGTGCCCATCTCGCACAAGCCTCAGTTAGCTGTCCGGGGCCATCTCCCACAAGAGCGCCCTATTTCCAAGATGAGGTGAGAACCAGCTACTCCAAGGAAGCTAGCAGGTGTGTCATTCCATTTGCAACACAGGACTTTTGAAAGGTAATATCCATAGCAGAGTAGGAGCAAGAGCCTATGCCAGAGACTCCCAACATTCTGACAGCACTGAGTCCCTGTCCTTCAATTTGGTGACTTCCACTTTATCCCATCCATGCCCTCTGTTATCATTATGTTCTAGGAATGTCCCCAGAAAATTCATGATAGGCAATGCAGCAATATTCAGAGGTGAAAAGATTAGATTATGAGAGCTGTAATCTCAGTAGTGGATTAATCCATTCAAGAGATTAATAACTTGAAGAGACTACTGGGCAGGTGGACATGGCTGGAGTAGGTAGGCCACTGGAGGTGTGTCCCCGGGGACTGCTATTTTGTCCTTTGCTCCTGGCCCACTCTCTCTTCCCACTGGCTGCCATGAGCTGACAGCTTTTTCCCACCACACCCTTCTGCCATGACGTTTCTCACCTGGAGCTTGGGGAACATGGACTGAACCTATGAGCCAAAATACATCTTGTCTCCTCCAAGTTATTCGTGTCGGCTAGTTTAATCGCAGCAACAAAAAGCTGACAAACAAACCCTCTTATGTGCTTTAGGACTTGAAAAAAATACCACTACTCTTGTACCTTTGATCCTCTATGCCTCCACTGCCTCTATTCCCCAAGTCAGAACATCTCTCAAGGGCCATCACCTCCAGTTCACTTGATGGACACACACACACACACACACACACACACACACACACACACACACACACAGTTTACATGTTATATCTTTATTTGTCAGAGCTTCCAATTAAACATGCAGCCTCTCAGGAATGGGAGCTGCAGAACCCACACTTGTCTCACACCTCACTCAAACATGAAGATCAGAAAGACAAAACTCTCGTGTGACCTCAGGAGGTAGTCTGGAACACTGAACCATGTCTGAGAAAATCTGTGCCACGTGGGGTGGTCAAACCGTATCTGGATGGGGACCACCCATGCACATGCAGACCTATCATCCACATTAGCCCTAGAAACTAACTGGCCCTTTTCAAATGAGAGCTGTGGAGCTGATGGGCCGGAGAGGAACTGTTTGGCTGGCTAGGACTTGGAGGATGTGGACATTCTGATTCCTGATCATCCATTCCAGCTGCCAGGGGACAGTTTTCCCCAGGCTGGCTGAGAGACCAACTGCCCCCACTTCCAACCCAGAGACAGCCCCACACTTCTCTCCAAGTTCCCTGTGCATTTGCACTGGTCTGCCACTGGCTGGGATGCCTCTGTACCAAAAGGAATAAGGGAAAACTAACAGGGCTTGGCAACTGAGCTTCAAAGGTGAGGGCTAAGCAGGAACTAAGGATGATGGGCTATCTCCAGCTGAGCTGTCCCTCTGTGGGGTGCCACCAGAGGAAGACAGTGAGTCCAGAGAGAGGACTGGGCCCTCTGTGGGGAAGATGAGCTCAATTGTGCCCTCTGATGCCTGTTGAAATAACTTGTATAGTAGGTGCCACGAGGAAAGGGCCATGGGAGGGATCAAGGATGCTCAGGATGGAAAAGAAGGTGGAGGAAGGGGAGAAACAGGGCAGTGAAACAAAGCAGGAAAGGGAGAAAGGATGAGGGCTCTGGAAGAGGCTCATTAGTTCTTGCCAAAATGGAGGACAGAAGGCAAGAATGGGTCCTATGTGATGCACCAAGAGGGCCAGTGGGGAAAGGGAGAAAATGCTAGCACGGCTGGGCCCAGACCACACATAACCCAGACCCAGATCACCATGGTAAGCCTGAGCACAGGGTTCCTGCTCAGAGGCTGGCCCAGACTCCCCTCAGGGAGTGTCCCACCACAGAACACCAGGGGTACTCTTTTTAACCTGCTCTGAAATGGGGCAGCTTCCCACTTTTCTGTCTGTACCCTCATGTGCCCACCCCTGAGAGAGAGGGTAGACCACAGAACATGAGAGGCAATTTAATCTGAAACTGCTGCAAACTGGAGTGGGTAAGGGCAAAAGCAGGGGCAGAGAAGCAGCCCTGGTTGAAGAAAAACCAGAGGGAACCAGCTTGGCCGCTGCTCCTGGGATCCAGAGTCTGTAGAGATAGCACAGGCTCTGCTCACCTTGTATGAAGATGCTGGGTTCAACCTGTCAAAGCAGAGCAGAGTCAGGGAATAGCCCTGGCCATGGCTGGCCCACAGCCCTCCCGGACAGCCGGGACTGTGGGAAAGGAGTATAATAAGCCTTACACTCACTTCAAAGTGCCTGGAACTTATCGGTGAGGGACTGCATGACCGCTGAAAGACAAGCATAAATGGGCATTCCAGAAATAGGGGTACAGGACACGGCCCCCCTGCTCCACTTCCCCAGCTGCCCTGCATCCTGACCCACCTCCAGCCCCTGTCCAAACAGCCCTGAAACTGACTCGCCCACCTACCACTGGAACTCAACATGGAAATGTCTTCTACAAGGGAACAATACATACTAGTACTTCTCAAACACTAGGCCATGGCAGAACCATCCAGAAATGTGTTAAAAACAAACAAGAAAGGAAACACATAGGACAACAAACACCGAGCAAGTCACAGCAATTAGCTCTTAAAGGGAAAATAAAGGAGGTGTCTGAAAAAGTTCCAAGAGAAGGAGACTTCTGGGACTCAATGGCAGAGCATGGGGAGTTCAGACAATGCGCTGCTCTCTGTGCACAGACCCAGCATACAATACACAGAAGGCTCCCAGGCCAGCCACAGGAAAATCCCTCCATGTGGTGGCTGCCTGTATCTGCAGCCCCACCCCACCCCTCCCCACCCCACCAGTAGATACCTACCTCTGTTCTGCTGTGTTGTGTCCCATCCCCGCTCCCACCCCTACCCCTACCCCAGCCCAGGGCTCCTCATACCTAGTTGCTCTTTGAGGTCATCTCTTTCTTTCTGAAGCACCACACACTAAGCCAACAGACAACAGAGAAAGAAAAATGAGGAGCAATATTCTGTCTGGCCTCTTTTCCTCCTCAACCTCCCACTAACGCCCTCCTCCCTCTCGCGCCCCCCCCCCCCCCCCCCCCCCCCCCCCCCCCCCCCCCCCCCCCCCCCCCCCGCTGCCTCCTCCTAAGGTCCCCCATATCCTGCAGACAGGTGACAAAGCAGGCAGAGGGAATCCTCAGTACGAAGGAGGAGGCCTCTCTCTTTCTCTGAGGTGTGGGATGTGAGGGGGCACCTAAGTCAGCTTAACCTGGACACAGAGCCCACCACCTAATTGGGGCCGGCAGTTTTGGAGCAAGAGAAAGCAGTACCCGGGGACAGCCCTGTGCTCCAGGTGGTTGCTGCTGCCTTGCCAGAAACGGGTGATGAAGACCTGGTTCCTGGTCACCTGAAAGAGAGCACAAGATCCAGCTCCCCAACCTGGGTGTGAAGTGGAAAGGGCCTGTCTGGGTCTAAATGAGGTAGCATCCCATCAGCCCCCTCTGCAGGCAGCAAGTTGCACCTGCTCTTCCCCAGCAGCTCCACCCCTCTCTCTGGGTCTGCCTTCCCTGCTGCCCAGTGTCAGCTCCACCCAGCTGCCACTGTGGCCCCCTGGAACTGTGGCTCTGGGTTGGACACTAACAGAGCTGCTGTCAGTCCCTGGGAGGAGCCATGTGGCAGAACAGGGCCCAACAGAAAAGGCTGTGTTCTCCTGAAAGGAAGGGAAGCCTGGGAGGAAGTAACAGCCAGTTTCCTCTCCTACACCCATCTCCCCTGCTGTCAAACCCGGAAGACTCACCAGAGGGGGCAGGACCTCTTGGAGTGTGGCCTCCCTGGCTCAGATCCAAGGGCTGGGAGCTTCCTTGAGGTTGGGGGAAGCTGGTGCTGAGGTCACCACTGCCGAATTCTCTATGATGCATGCCCAGACCAGGTGACCCAGGTCTCTGTGTCAGAAGCCAACACAGAAATAACTCACTGAGTCAGGTTAGTGGGTGTGCTTGTTGGGTGTGATGATGTGTTGATTGTGATACACATATAGGGGCTGGGGTGAGGTGGGGGATTTCAAAGGGTCATGTCACTGGCACTGTCTCCCTCAATCAGCTCCAAGCTTGAAGGTAGTGCTGAGTCATGGAGAAGCACGGGAACATTGAGAAAGGTCTGGCACCTCTGGGGGAAGAGCTGGGAGAGAGGAAGGAATCAGGAGGCAGATGGGACCAAACACTAATCTGTGCAGCCCAAACTGTAAGGGGTGGCCTGACCAAGTTAGCGGCCAGACCCACTTTCCATCCCAGCCCTTGTCTGGGAAAGGAGCAGAAAAGGCACAAAGTGTGGCCACAGTGAGCCACCCTTACCAAGTACTTTCTTGATGTCTGTCCCTAACATGGCATCCCAGTGACAGTGGGCTCCCAAGGACAGCCCCTGAGCAAGGGGCAGGGGGATCAAGGGCAAAGAAGTGTGGCCTGGTAGAAGGGAAGAGGTGAGTGACAGGAGGAGGAGGATGGCCTACTCACTTGGGCCTGCAGGACTGCATCTCTATTTGGGTCATTATCCTCCCTGGCAACAGGCTGGGATTCGCGCACCTTCTTTGTCATAGATCTCTTCCCAATGCCACTGTGTTTGGATTGTTTGGGTCCCAAGGGCAGCAAGGAATACCTCTTGGACCTTCCAAGCAGTGGAACCCCCGAGATTGGGGGGAAGGCGGCAGGCTCCAGGGGAGCTGCCTTGAGTCTCTGTCCCCACGAAGGGAAGGCCTTGCCCAGGCTAACTTTTGAGCCTCCCCCGAGGGATTTCTTCTCTTGGATGGCCTTCTTTTTCGGAGTGGCCCTAGGCAGGGCCCCTGCAGCAGCAGCAGCAGCAGCAGCAGCAGCAGCAGCAGCAGCAGCAGCAGCAGCAGCAGCAGCAGCAGGAGCTCCTTGGTAGCTGGGCCTGCTTCCTCCCTTGCCCCAGATCATGCTTTGCATTTTCTTAGGGGAACAGGGTTCCAGCTCTCCCGAGACCTGCCTTTCCATGGCTGAGGTGAGTCCACGGGGAGCAGAGGTCAGCAGAGAGACTAGCATGTGAAGGAAATTCCCCCTGCCACGGACATGTGTACTCCTGGCTGAGTCTCCCAGCTCCCTGGGGCTGCTGGACCTGGCCTGGCCTCCTCCTCTAGGGCAAATGCTCACCCTCATCAGCTGGATCTCACTGAACTCATCTGAAGACTCGGGATCAGAAGAGGGTCGCTGGGCTTCCCCGCGGCCCATCATCCTACTTTTGGTACCTCTCTTGGGGTTTCCCCAGGCCCGGCCCCCCTCGGGCCCACTGGGGTGACGCAGAGGGGCGGTGGAGGCCTGTTGCGCTTCCACACAGCTCAGGGCCAGCATGCCTCTCCCTCTGAAGCCTGCCTCTGCGTCCGCCCAAATGGCAGACAGTTCGGCAGCGAAGCTTTCTGGGGACGGGTATCTGCGGGTGCCCCGGGGCTCCCAGCCCGTCAGCTCCTGCACAATGGCTGCCGACTCCACAGCGAGGTGGGGCACAAATTCCAGAGCGTCCCCCCTCTCGCCAGCTTGGGAGCCTGGCCTGCCTTCACGGCCCCGAATCACTGCTCTTCCCACCCCTCTCTCTTCCCACCTGGTCTCCAAGTCAAACTCATGGGCCTCACGGGCTGGGACGCCACCCTCACCCTCCCCGCTGTGTGGGGGCCCCAATTCAAGGCCCCGGCCTAGGCCCCGTGGGGCTCCGCGGCCTGTAGGACAGATGCCTGCGGGCTTCCCACCATCCTGGCCACAGCTGTCTCCCTGAACAGAAGCCTCATCGGCAGAACTCATGGCGCCAGTCTGAGCAGCCTGGTTCAAGGAGCGAGTTAGGCCTTCTGGAACTCCGTCACCACAGACGACGCGGAAGATTGCCAGACCGCCTCAAACACCGCGTGGTTTCCCCGCCCCCCACCCCCGCCTTTAAGGCTGACATCGCTGCATTCTCATTGGCCCGCCCGTGACCAACCAGCACGTTCCTTGTTGGGTCGTTCCTCCAGGCCCTTGCCAATAGGGATGAGGGTTCTGGAACAATCACCGTGCTCGGTTATTTTTTTTCTCCTCCCCCTCCTCCTCCCCGGTCTCCTCCCCTCCCCTCTCCTCCTCCTCCCCCTTCTCCTCCCCCTCCTCCCTTTGGTACCGGGGTTTGAACCCGCTGAGTCACATCTCCAGCCCTTTTTATTTTTTATTTTGATACAGCGTCTTGCTAAATTGCTGAGGCTGACTTTTAACTTTCGAGCCTCCTGCCTCAGCTTCCTGAGCTGCTGGGCGTAAATTACAGGCATGTGCCACTGTGCACTGCTAGGTTGTACCGGTTCTTGACCAGCCACTTTGGGCAGTGGAGTTCGGTTGTGGGTGTGCTCCTGCCGCCTCTGCCGTGAGCCTCTTTTCCTACTGAGAGCCTCACCTCTGAGCTTTTTTTTTTCTTCCCATCTGTAAAATGAGGGACACAGTAGCACTTCGCTCAGGAGCCCATGAGGATTCAGTGTAATGACAGATGTGGAGCGCCCAACCTGGAAAGGATTTGCAAGCCCCTGTTGCCCAGGAAGCCCTCAGGCCAGATAGGAAAGTGGGTGAGGAAGTCCGTGGTTAGCGATCGGTGGTCCTTCTACTTTTTTCCATAAAGGGCCAGAGAGCTAGCGTTTTGTGATTTGCCATATGAGTGGGATCGGCTCACTACTGCTCGATTACCGTAGGTAATCAAAGCAGCATGCCAATGTGTGCCCAGGGCACTTTACTGCCAGTGTATTGTTTGCCCACCTCTCTCAGACCCTATTCTACTCCCACGACGAGTTAATGCAAAGTAGCAGGAATCCCTATGGTCAATGACACCCCACCATCAGCATCACCAATCCTGAAAATACAAATTAAATCACAAATCAATATTCACGTATCAAGTGTACAACAACAAAAGAACGTTACCTTTCCATCAGTGGAAGAGGTTGTAAACAAAATGGTATTTTTTACGTCTTCTGGGGTGTAGACGGGGGACAGTAATTTGACAGAATGAGTGGCGCGGAATGCAAATTCTAGAACTTTCACTGTGTGCTGGCACTCTTCTATGCGCTGCAGATAAATATTAACTCATCCTCAAGACAGTCGTAGCTTTAGGTAACCACTATTGCCACTTTTCTAAGACAAGGAAACAGAGAAGTTCAGCAAGGGCTGGGCACATCATCTGGAGAAAAGCTGGTATGTGTGGTGCAACAAGGAAGTTGTTGAAGGGAACAATCTGGGAATGCTCTGAATTCCCATTGGTCAGGGGATGTAGGAATGCAGTGTGACTTATGCATCAAGTAGATGAAACTGAGGATATCCAAAGGGACACACAAGCCTCTGTTAATACATTTCAAACACAGTCTCATGACTGCATATGCCAAGTTGCAGAACAACACATAGATTTGGATACACATTTGTAAATTTGAAAGCCCAAACCAGTCCTCATTTTCCTGTGAGAACACGTATAGGTGTATGTAAAAGTATGCACTAAGGGGCCAGAATGGACCCATAAGAAAGCCCTACCAGTGGAGGTGGGGAGCCATTTTTCAATTATACGTTCCTTAAAACTACTGGTACCTGGCGTCCCCAAACTGTACAGTCTGATATCGGGGAGCAATCCCTTCCTTGCTTTCTGTAGAACCTGGAGTGCTAGAATTTCGCTTGTTTGCCACACAATTCATACTCTAAGAGTCCTCAGTTAACTTTACACCTCCCTGCCTCAGTTTCCCCACTCATGCTCACCTGTATTTCCTTGCCTCTCCCTCCTATGTCTTACTTTGACTGATCTCCAGTAGAGGCCTGGAGAGTGTGAATGCCTCGTGGTTGGGTGATGTCAAAGGCAGATTCTCTGAATCTGCACCTGAGATGCCTTCCCTGCTGGTGAAGTTTACACAGAAGGGTAGATTGGGTCAACTACATATCTGTGGTCGTTCACATCCAGCCATTCCCACAAATCACTACCTGAATCACACAATTCACAACAGCAAAGCTATGGAACCAAACTAGGTGCCCTTCAACAAATGAGTGGATAAAGAAAATGTGGCATACACACACACACACGCACGCACGCACACACGCACACACACTGGAGTATTGCTCAGCCATGAAGAATGAAATCATGCCACTTGCTGGTAAATAAATGGAATTGGATAGTATCAAGCTAAGTGAAATAAGCCAAACCCCCAAAGTCAAAGGTCCTTAATGTGGGGGTGGGGCATTAGGGAAAAGAAGGGGAGGGATTCCCATCAAATGGACTGGATGAAAGGGATTGAGGGGGAGGTAGGAAAGATGGGATATGGGAAGAACAGTACAACAAATCTGACCTTACTCTCCTATGTACATACATGAAAATACCACAGTGAATCTCACCACCATGTATATCCACAAGACCCTAACTCAAAACAAAACAACTAAAAGTGTATAGCTTAATATTATGGTTTGGAAGAAAGGTGTCCACCAAAAGTTCAATATGTGAGACAATGCAAAAATGCTCACAGGTGAAACGATTGGGTTATGAGATCCTGATAAGAGATTAACTGGCAACTGAAGGCAGGTAGGGTGTGGCTGGAGGAGGTCGGTCATTGGGGATGTGTCTTTGGGGTATGTATTTTGTATCTGGCATGGAGTCCCTCTCTCTCTGCTCTCTGGAGTCATGCTTTCTGCCATGATACTCTGCCTCACCTCAAGCCCCAAGGAATGGAGCCGGCCTTCTGTGGACTGAGACCTCTGAAACCGTAAGGCCTTGAATAAACTTTTCCTCTGAAAACTGTTCTTGTCAGTTGTTGAAGGGAACAACAGTTGTCAGGTCTTTTAGGCACAGCAGTGAAAAGCTGAATAAAACACCTAAAGAGATAGAGTAGAGGGAAGGGACCTGGGAGAAGGAGGAGGGGAGGGAAAGGGGAAGCACTGGGCACCGAATTAGAGAAAGTTATATTCCATCCTTTTATAATTATTTCAAAATGAATTCTAATGTTGTGTGTAATTAAAAAGAACCAATAAAAAGGAAAAAGAAGAAGAAGCTGTCCTTTCTCTAACATGTGTTTCTGGTGTCTTTCTTCAGTCAGGTGGCCGAAGATGCATGGATTTATTTCTGGGATCTCTATTCTGTTCCATTGGTTTGTGTGTTAAATTTAATGTCAGAATCATGCTGTTTTGGTAACTACACTCCCATAGTATGACTTTATATGAAGTGGTGTGAGCTTTCCAAATATGTTCTTTTTCTCAATATTCCTTTATCTGATCAAGGTCTTTTGTGTTTCCATATGAATTTTAGGATTATTTTCTCTGTTCCTTTGAAGACTGTCACTGCTATTTTGAAGGGGATTGTATTTAATCTGTAAATCACTTTGGGAAAGATGGACTTTTTTTTTCTCAAGGCATGGTCTCACCATGCTTCCCAGGTAGGCCTTGAAACCACAACCCTACTGCCTAGCAGCTAGCTGGTAGAGAGCAACTATCTGGCATGCTCAGGGCCTTCAAATGCAAAAGACCATGAGGCCCACCTGTGGGGGCAACTCCTTTGTCCCAGAGGTGGGAAAATTGAGAAGTGGAGGGGGGCAGAGATGGGAACTAGGAAAGATTTGCCACCTGATTTGCATAGATTTCTACCAATGATGTTGGTGCTTTTCTCAATGCCTGCTTTACAGGAATCTTAGTCAAGGCTCATACCCCCAAACTAATATAAACCCTGTGATAGGTCGGTTTCAGGTGGCTGGATGGGGGCAGGGCTCCAGGCAGCACCCCCCCACACCGTGCCCGAAGGAGCAACCAATCAGGCACTGACAGATAAACCCCAATGGCATCTCACAATCGCCCAATGATTGATGGCGTCACCAGCCAATCCCTGAGGGATATGAGACCTCCAAACCTCTCTTGCCTACCACAGGCAGTAAACTCGGTGCCCAGGCATGGCCGTGTGGGACTTCCCCAGCCCACCCTCACTCTGACGGACTGGTGAACCTCGCCCGAGAGACGATTCCTAGTAAAAGGTTTGCTCAGCCGCTTTTAGGTCTCACTCCTTTTTGGTCACTCACATCTGATCTTACATTTGGTGCCAAAACCCAGGAGGGTTTTTTGATCTTCCCCATGGCAGGGGGTGGCATGGGAGATCAGTCCTCTCCCTCAGGCAGACCAGGGACCTCCTGCACCATCCTTTCTCCTCATCTGGGCCGACAGAATTGGGGTAAGTTCCCTTGCACTTCCCTTGGCCTTCCAGTTGCACTCTCCTCCATTAAGGGGGTCTGTCTGTAATTCTCATGTGCCACAGACCCACACCTGTTCCATTTGGGCCCCGGGAGACTGTGGAGACGTCCCAGCCCCTGGCTAGCCCCACCTTCCATTCTGGGCCCCCATAGGCTGAGGAGACATCCCAGCCTCTGTCCCACCCGCTTCCCATTCCTCAGGTGAACACGACGAGAATTTGGGATGCCTCTTTCTGCTCCTGTTTGCCGCCTGGGTGGTACTGAAAGGCCATGGGAAACGCCAAGACCTCCATAGACCCCAAGACTCCCTTGGGCCGTCTATAACTTCATTTTACTAAATTAGGACTCTTTCAAGACTTACGCCGTAAGCGGCTGGTCTTTTACTCAACTATGGCCTGGCCTCAGTATGCTTTAGACAGTGGCTCAAAATGGCCTCCAGAAGGAACTTTTGACTTTCAAATCCTCACTGATTTGGACAATTACTATTGCCAGATAGGGGAAATTGTCAGGAATGCCTTATATTCGGGCTTTTTTGGGATCTGCGCTCTCGCCTCCCACCCTCCTGTTTGCTCTACCTTCTCTACAGCCCAAGTTCTCTTCCCCAGGGACAGGCCCACACATCTCCCCCATTGTTCTCCTGCATCTTCTACCTTGTTTTCAGATCCAACGGAACTGCTCTCAGCTCCACCCTCTCGTCCTCCCCCTCCTTACTCAGACCAATCCTCCTAACAGCCCTATACCACCCCAATCTCCACCCTCAGCCATGCCCCAAGCCACTCACCCTCCACCCTCCCCACCCTCTCTTCCTTCCCCTCCAATTACCTCCTCAAAACCCCACAACTCCCAACCTCAATATATTTCCTCTCCACGAGGTGGCAGGAACTAAGGACCCTGTCTGGGTTCAGGCCCCTTTTTCCATGTCTATCTCCTCCACAGACTCAAAGCTTCTATTGCTATTCCTCCTTTACAAACCACTACCATATTTCTCATTCATGCCAGCCCAAACACTATGCCTTCATTCCACAAGCCTCCAACACCCCCCTTCCTCATATCAACCCTTTGATATGGGACACTTTTCAACTAAAAATAATCTCACACCATTCTCCTTTTCAAGTCTTTCTCAAGGACCCTAAATTCCCATCAAGGATGGCTCTTCTGGTCCTTCCCTTGATATCCACTAGGTTGATCTCTCTCTCTCTCTCCTCCTCTTTCTCTCTCTCTCTGTATCTCCATCCTTTCTCCACCCCCTCCCCCTGTGTGTGCCTCTCCTTCTCCCTCTCTCTCTCCACCACCTCTCCTTCTGGCAGCTCCAGTAAGGACCATTCACATTGCTGGACATCACATCCACCACCGGCCATAACCTCCTGGGTAAGAGACTCCCTCTGACTCTTCCGGATTCCTGGCTTTCTCTTGACCAGAGTCCTTGGGGGAGCCCTCCTCAATCCATCTTATCTAGCACGGACCAGATCCCACCAAAGCTTCCATGAGATACCTCCTTGGAGTGCCTTCCCAAACATATCCAGACCCTGGGTCTCCAAGACACAGTCAAACCTGAAAGACTGGCGTTCTTCTGTCATTTTGCTTGGCCCCAATACAAGCTGGACAAAAGCAGTCACTGGTCTCCAAATGGCACTTTTGACTTCTCAGAGGTCTTAACAACTCTCCACCACAATGGCAAATGGTCCAAGGTTCCCTATGTCCAGGCTTCCACTTCTGGTCTGATACTGCTACTCCAGATCTTCTCTCTGTCCAAACTGCTCAACTTTTCACATTCTTCTCTTCAAAGAAAAACCCCTCAAGGGATCCATCTCTTGAGACCCCTCCTTCTTTGGGAATTCTGCTTCCTTTCTGTTAATCTAAATCCTGTTACTTTGCTCTGTCTGACCCTGTGTCCATGAATTTCATTCCTCCAATTTACAATACAAAACCCACCCAGGCATGCTGTGTAACATTTACAGGGATTTACCCGAGATCTTCTGAAGCACTGTGTACAATGAACAATTGCTCTCTCACCTTTTCCCCCCAGGCATTCTCTACTCCATTTTATGAACTCTCTCTATCAAAAATACCAGGACCCTGGCAGCCACATGGCTGCCAGACTCAAGACGAAGGGGAAAGGCTTTGCTATATTGAGACTTATCAATTGTTCTCTGCCTTAGCAGAAAGAATACTAATCTGATCTTTCCTTTCCTTTCATGGCAATCCATTCAATCAAGAAACTGAGGTTTCTCTTAGTAGCACCCTAATTCTCTGATCATGGCTATTCCCTGCTGTAAATGCAGGGTCTCTAGAAATGACTGAAAGCCACACATGGAATCTCCATGTCCACTTTACTCTCCTTTCGTGGCTTAATTCCATAAATTGGGCACACTCCTTTACCCCACATGCTTTCTTTTCTAAAAGGTAATTTAAATTGTTTGTAAATGGTAAAAGGAGTTTAAGATTGCTTTGTTTCTGGGGCTTCACCAAAAGCAAGATTACTAAGTTAAAATTCTAACAAGTGCAATTATTTGCAAGGAGTGCAAAAGTTTTCAACTGTATTTCAATTAAATTACTGTAACATAAAACATTTTCTATTAAGAGGGGTGATCTTTTATTAAGATCATGTCAGAATGCAGTTTTAAGAAAGGGTCAATAAACAGGAAAGAGATATAAAAAGTTATAGGTATGAAAATATACTTTATAATGGAAATTAGAATGGGAGAAATGCTTCTGGGTGAAGAGATAAAGAGTGTCTAAGTAAGTTGCACAAGGTTTGTGGAAGATAAATAACAGAAGCTTGTGTGTTATTAAGTTGAATATAATTGGCATGATCAGTTAAAACTTCTTAAGGTCAAAAGCAATCAGGCTTTATCTGGATTTCATATAAGTTTATGTAGGTTTACAGGCAAGGTAACCAAGAAGTTCTCTCTTTTACATATTGTGTCTGACATAGAATGGCCACACTGCCATATGAAAACCTGGCTTATATCTGTTTGCATATACTAAGTTTTTTTCTGATCATTAACACTGTTTCCTAAATGTGTATTCAGAGAGACTACTCCCATTTTAAGACTGGTGAAACTGGTCTGCTGGATGTTTAACACCAAAACCAGGATACCAAAGTTAAGGAAGTTAAAGGGTTAAGGAAAAAGTCAATATTTTGGTCCTTGCCCTGTTTGGTCAGCCAAAACTCAGGGGACAGTGGAACTTCTCTACAGGCTTGGCAACTCTGGGTAACATGGCCTCCCAATCAGGGGGATCAAGTGACTCTAGAGAATAGAAAGCCATCCAGTGGACATTCTGCAAAGAGGATGATCATTCATGGGCAATGTGCCATATGCTTCCAAGCCAAGCCACATGTGGTCAGCAAGACCCTGATCTATCCTGGCAGATAGCACAACTGGTTGAAGAGCCAAGAGGCTTTTCACAAGTTCCTCAAGAATGACCCTGGAGAATCTCAGCTGACTTGCAGCAATGGACAGGAACAAGATCAGTTTTGATCAAATTGGTCTTAAACACCTGGCAGGAGAGTATAACCAAAGCTCAAGAGAAACAATGGCTCTTTTTAAACATAACTTGAGGTGCATACTTATCAGTTCTCTCAAAGGTAAATAAAGCTGGAAAGTTACACAGCCAAAGGAAATATCTGTACCAGACAGAAGTTAACACTAAAGAGTAAACCGTTTTGTAGAATCACATGGGACTACAGCCCAAGGATACATAAGCCATTTTAAAAGCTAAATGCCACATTTGGAGGGGGTTCCCCTTTTTCACAACTCTCCAAAGAACTTTTCTTACTGTTACACTTCCTATACCTCGGTACCTTGCAACTGAACCATACTGGCCTCTTCTGAAGTGTTTGCACCTCCAGGATTCTTTTTCTGGTGTAATGGCACCCTGACAAAAAATTAGATTCCAGTGTGCCCTTTGCTTTCTGTGTGCCCTCTGCTTTAGTTCCTCAGCTGACACTATATAGTGAAGCTGAATTAATCTGGCTCACTCAGAATCCCCTCCCTAGGGAAAAGCAGGTCATTTTTGCACCAATGGTGGTCGGACTCTCCCTTGTCTCCTCACTTGCTGCCTCCCGATTGGGGGCAGGAGGACTTGGTTAAGCAGTCGCTGCCACCCAAAGGCTAGAACAGCAACTCCAATAGGCAGTAGAGGCACCTGCTGCCTCCCTGGCTTCCCTACAAAGACAAATAACATCTGTTGCACAAGTTTCCTTGCAGAACCACTGAGCACTAGATCTCCTGACAGCGGACAAAGGGGGGAACATGTCTTTTCCTAAAAGAGGAATGCTGCTGTTACGTCAATGAAACTGGGCTAGTTGAGAAGAACGTTGAAACTCTCAGACATCTGAGTGAAAAGCTTAACCGGCAACAATTAGATGACCCTTGGCCAGGATGGCTAAACTCCACTCTTGTCACCTTGCTGACCCCCATCCTTACTCCCATATTAGTGATAGGACTCCTTCTAATGATTGCTCCCTGTCTCCTCAGGTTTGCCTGAAACCGCATGAGTGAGGTCGCTAGAGTAACATACATAACGGAAGGCTCTTGCACCCTTACAGCTGCCTCCCTGCCGAACCAACACCCCAAACTTCCCCTCCTCACAAGGCCCCATAAACAGCAGGAAGTAGCCAGATGGAAATCATCGGCACCCTATATCACCAAAAAGGTTGGGATGTTAGGCCAGTTTCAGGTGGCTGAATGGGGGCAGGGCATCAGGCAGCCCGCGCAGGGAGGAACACCCAATCAGGCACTGACAGATAAACCCCAATGGCATCTCGCAATCGCCCGATGATTGACAGAGTCACCAGCCAATCCCAGAGGGATACGAGACCCCCAAACTTCCCCTGCCCACCCCAGACTATCAAGTTGCTGCCCAGGCAGGGTTGTGTGCGACTTCCCCAGCCCACCCTCACTCTGGCAGATTGGTGAACCTCACCTGAGAGATGATTCCCAATAAAAGCTTTGCTCAGCCGCTTTTAGGTCTGACTCCTTTTTTGGTCACTCGCATCTGATCTCACACCCTGGTCTAACACACACAAGACGGCATCCTGCTTCCAAGTATCCCTCCGCCTTGAGGAGACTCTGCTCTCCTTCCTGAAATAAATCCTATTCCTTTTACTCTTCCCTTCCGTGGTTATCCTTGGATTTTGTTCTTCAAATTTGTGAGACAAGAACCCAGAAGAAGACTGGTGCTGAATTCCCAGTGGTGCAACACACCACTCAACAGTAGCAGGGACAAACCCAGCTCTTAGCTAGGTAGCTGCCAACACTATTTCGGCTGCAGAAATCTCATCTCAAAAGCCCCACATCAGGAGGACATCAGAATTCAACAATAGAGAAATCTAAACCTTGTAAAATGGAGATACCTGGACCAGCAGTATAGCAAGGGAAAGAAAATATCCCATCACCTGCCCCCAGGCTCCACAGCAATGGGAGGGGGAAATCTCTCCTCAAAATGGTAAAGTTGAAAGAGACAGTCCCAGCAAATTCTGTTAGTTCAGATACTGACAATCCTAGCTAATGGCTAGTCTCATGGCCCCAGCCTTTCCAGGATTAAGGCCAGATAGATAGGAGGCCTGAGGTTTGCACCTTAGTATGGCTTTGGAAAAGGAATTCACGTCATCTCTCAGTGAATGCACAGGGTGTTGTAGCCAGGAAACATCTTGAGAAGGGAACTATTGTCTGTATTTAGACTGCTTTAAGGGGTCAGAATCCCATGCATATTCTTTTTACTGGGTCCTCTCAATTGTTCCACTGTACTGGCTCAGCAGGAAACTTCCTCAAAAACCAGACTTGCCTTTGTGGAGTGACTCAGACACATACCCACTGAGAGTGATACGTAGTGGTAGATGAGTGTTGTGATGCAGAGGGAAGCAGAGTGTGCCATTCACAAGAACCACGGTTGGGGAGCCTTCCCACTGAGACCGGAGATGTGGCCAGTCATCTGCGGTTTCCACATGGGAGCCAGGACTGAGAAGTATTCTGCTGAGGGTTCCCACTGCTCCTATTGCAGCACTCCACAGAGGCTACTGTCACTGGCAGGGTAGAGAAGGAACTCTGAGTTTTCACTGTTCCCTCACCCACAGAGGCTTCTGGGGCAGATTTAATCAACTCAGCTCAAGACAGGGGGAAAGAGTGTAGTTGGAATTTTGGGTCCAGGAGAGGAAACCAGTTTTCTTTCTTTTAAGAGGACAAGAGTGTCTCTGCTCTTAACGAACAAATATGCATATCAGTTTGGCATTCCCAATGCCAGTAAGGAGGGTCCACAAGGAGGGTCCCAATGCAGACACTCCCTTCTGCTAACAAAGGCATTGCGTTCCTTCTGCCTGGCAGGTAGAGGCCCAAGACTGGATCCATCTAGAACTTCAGGGCCCCGTGCTCCTAAGTGTGGGGAAGGGAAAACCATGGTTACTAAACTTTAAAAAGGATGAGTCCCACCCGCTCTTTGGCTCTGTCCCCTTCTGGCACTCTGGGGGAAGTCTGCTCTGCTCCCTATGCTCTGCTTTCTATTATTTTCTTAAATAAAATCTGTCTACTATGCTTGCTCCTGCATCCCTCAGTTTCATTCTTCATCTGCAGGGGACAGGTACCCAACTTCCACCAAACTGGCCTTAAGGCCAGCTTATAGGACTACCCACAAGGTAGACAGCCTAAGAAAGCCCACAGAGAAACTTTGCCCACTGCCACCAGCTGCCCTCCAAACTCACCCTCCCTTCCTCCTGCAAGCTCCTAAGCACAGAGGAATTTTACCCAGATCCAGCCATGACCCACACCCAATAGATTCTTGGTGGGCTCAACAAATTAAAAAAGGGAGGAGGAGATAAAGCCCCAGCCATTACCTTCCCATTGAATTGCTCGGACTAAAAGGTTGTGAAGGGAAACTGCCCAGCTGTGCCAGCTGAATTCTGTTCCTTCTCTGTAATGTGATCACCTCCCCTGAGGGGAACTTGCCTAGCTCCAGCCATAAAGCACACCCACTAGCTCCTTCTTGGGCACTACCAATGAAACTGACAGGGGGAAACAGGCCCCAGCTGTACCTTCCCCATCAGAAAGCTCAGCTTGGGACTGCCCAGCTGCCAGCTGCATTCTGTTCTCACTCTCTGATGTGAGCACCTCAAAGGAGATGAATTTTTCCCAGCTTCAGCTGTGGCTCACTCCAGCTCAATCCGTGATGGGCACTACTTCTGAAAGAGATGGGGACAGAAAAGCTCTCGGCTGTCACTCCATCACCAGGAGTGCAATCCTGGGAGTGGAGGGCTGAGGTCCCGATTCTGGACAGGCACATTCACAGAAGAAGCAGAAATGAGTAACACAACTTTTCCTACTTCCGCACCTATGCTGGTCCCCTGCCTCACTCACAGGGCACTCTACCACTGAGCCACGTCATCAGCCCTTTTTATTTTATTTTTTTGATTATGGAGTTGAACTGTACAATCATAAATGCATATAAAGTAACAATATGAAACTCATTTGATCCTAAACCATAGATACCACCACAATGTCCACATGCTAGTCTCTTGATTCTTCTGTATTACATCCCTTTAGCAAATATAAAAGTTTCTCTATATATGTACATATACATATATATAAGATTGTGAATTTTCCAGATTTAAATGATTACTTAAATATTTTTGACTTCTGGTGGGAGGGCATAAAGATTATGCTATGTTGTTGATTGTCTCCCTAGATCCCTCCCTCTCCCATCCCCTACCTATCCCCTGCTACCTCCCCCACTACATGTCCATGGTTCCTCTAGATTATGTGATGCTATGCCCTTGGTGAGTCCAAAACATGAGTTTGACTACGTTTCAACCAAGTCTGAGTTAATCCTAGCCTCCACAAATGAGGGCAAATATTCCACCCTTGACTCTCTGAGTTAGGCTAACTTCACTCAGCATGATTTCTTCCATTCCCATCCATTTACCTTCAAAGGCCACAATATCCCTGTTTCTGAGGAGAACTCCTTTGTAAAAGTATACCAGAGCTTTTGGATCCATTCATCCAGTGAGGTGTATCTGGGTTGATTCCATAATTTAGCTGCTGTTAATTGAGTTGCTATGACATTGATTTTCCTGTGTCACTGTAATGTGCTGATTCAAACACATCTGGGAAAATACTCAGAGGAGGGATAGCTGGTTTGTCCAATGGATCCCTCCCTAATTTTTTGAGGAGTCTCCACACTGCTTTCCAGAATGGCTGGACCAGTCTGCAACTCCACCAATAGTGTGCAGTAGTGTCCCTCTCTCCCCACAACCCCTTCAGCAATTGTTATTGTTTGTGTTCTTCATCTTTGCCAGTCTGACTGGAGTGAGGTGAAATCTTAATGTAGTTTTGATTGGCATTTCTCTGATTACTAGTGATTTAGAACTCTGTCTCATGTATTCATTGGCTTGCTCGATTTCCTCTGTTGAGAAGATTCTTTTATGCTCTCTGGCCCATTTATTGACAGGGTTGTTTATGTTTCTGATATAAAGTTTTTTGAGTTATTTGTAAATTTTGCATATTAGTCCTCTGTCAGAGGAATCACAGGCCATGATGATCTCCCATTCTGTGGGTTCCCTCTTGACAGTTTTGACAAATTCCTTGGCTGAGCAAAAGCTTTTTAATTTAATGGCACCCCACTCATTAATTCTTGATTTTAATTCTTTCCTCTTGTTGAGGAAGCCGTTGCCAACAACCATATGCTGCAGTGTTGGTCCTAATTTTTCTTCTAGCAGCTGTGTGATAGCTGGCTTAATTCCTAAATCCTTGATTCATTTTTATTTCATCTTTATGCAAGATGAGCAATAATAATTTAATTTCAACTTCCTACACATGGCTGTCCAGCTTGTCCAGCAATATTTGTTGAATAGGCTGTCTCTCCTCCATTTATATTTTGCCTCCCTGTCAAAGATTAGATGTTTAAAGATTTGTGGTTTTGACTCAGAGACTTCTATTCTACTTCATTGGTCTTCATTCCTATTTTGATACCAGTACCATGCTGCTTTTGTAACTATAGCTCTTTAGCATAATTTTAAAGATTTGGTATTGTGGAAACACCTGGTTTGTCTTTCTTGCTTAGTAATGTTTTGGCTATTCTGGGATTTGGTGTTCCAAATGAATTTGAGAATTGCTTTCTGTATATATGGAAAGAATGACATTGTTTTATTGATGGAAATTGCATTGAATGTGTATGGCACTTTTAGCAGAATGACCATTTTAATTATATTAATTCTGTCTAACCGAGAACATGGACTGTCTTTCCAGCATCTTAGGTCTTCCTCAATTCCTGTCTTCAATGTTTGATAATTTTTGTTGTAGAGATCTTTGACTTCCCTGTTGGGTTAATTCTTTTTGAGGATAATGTGAATGGGACCAATTTCCTGATTTCTTCTTCTGCCCTATTATTGTTAAAGTATAAGAAAGCTATTGACTTACCTGTGTTGATCTTGTAGCCTACTACTTTGATAAATCTGTTTATAAGCTCAAGCAGCTTTCTGGTGGAGTTTTTTTTCTTTCGGTACCAGTGAGGGGGTCCTGGGTGCCTGAAGGCCCTGGACCTGAGGCCTGGGTCCACACACGCAGGTGGCTAGGGCTGGCTCTGGTGGGGTTCGGGGCACAGGTTCCCTGCACGCGCTTGCAGGGCCCCGGACCTGAGGCCTGCGTCTGTATGCAGGGGCTGCACTCAGCCCTTTTAAGATTCTATTTTGAGACAGGGTTTGCAATTTTATTTTCTATTAAATTTGTAAACTGATATATAAAAACATAAAAATTTTATATATTAATGGAATACCATGTGACGTTTTGATACATGCATACGTTATGTAATGTGTAATTCAGGTGAAACACATCAATCTCCTCAATACTCATTTTTCATATAGTGAAAGTATTCAAAATCCTTTTTTCCAGATTTTTACAATATGCAACAATGTTTGTTATACAGATTTTTTAAAAATTATTTCCTCAATTTCTCTCTACACAGGCAAACATTAGTATAGTGCTTAGTCTTTTGGAAATTGCAAGCTTGATCACTGCCTAGAGAAGGGGAAATTCATCCCCAAAACGTGCTTAACCAGGAGGCCCATTCGGTGCCAATCCCCAAGGCCATGCACATGAACATGATACACAGTCCCTCCAAACCCCTAAACCTTCATTAGCCAACATTCAATAACCCTTCTTCAGGCCCAGATCAAAAGCACATTTCCTGCGAACAGTCATGAAACGTCCAAGGATACTTTTGTCAGCACCTGCTGCTGCTGCTCAAGACATCTGGAGCACATTTTTTGGGGTATCACCAGATGTCAGCACTTCAGGGGAAAGGTCATGGGAAGCAAGACCCTGCTCATCCTCAAAACTTATTTTGACTGGGATTTCCTAGCATGTGATCTTCCCCAACATTGATTGCCACCACCAGTCCAGGGGACCTTAAACTTGGCCATGTCACCTGCCGTCTCAGCCTCCCTTCCATGGGGTGTCGGGTGAGGTCCTCATCTGGCTTTTTGAAATGTACAGTACACCACTATTGTCTATGATCATCCTTCTGTGCAATAGCACACAGGAACTCCTTGTCCCTACCTAACTGTAACTGAGCCCCGATGACCAGCCTTCCCCCACCTCTCCCTCTACTCTCAACTGCACTCTCAACTTCCATGAGGCAATTTTCAAATACACAAAATGTGGTTACTAACTGCGGTGCCTGGGCTGGATAACAGATCTTCTTCACTTGTTCCTCCTGTCTGACTGAATCTTTGTATGCTTGGCCAACACCACCACCCTCCCCACCCTCGAGTAACCACCACTCTGCGCTGCTTCCAGGCGTCTAACTTTTTTTCATTTCACATACTAGTGAGATTCTGAATATTCATCTTTAGAAAGATCGAAAAGGAGGGATGTTCCCCAACTCATGTTATGAGGTTGAAATTACCTCCACACCAGATCCCGAGAAGCTCGGTCTAGGAGAGAAAAACCCCAGGTCAATCACACACAGGAGCAAAGGTCAGAAATGGAATGTCAACAAACTGGACTCTTCAGGATATGAAAAGATAAATACTCACCATGGAGTGAATTGGTTACATCCCAGTACAAATTTTACTTACTTAAGCAAACGCAGTGAACTAATTTGGCACATTAAGAGGTTAGAGAAAAAAAATTCTCATATTTATAGAAAGTCATTTGTAAATTTCTATATCCATTAGCGATGCAATGTTTAAAATATTTTCTAAGAAGTCAGAAGTATTGATATATAATTTACATACAGGTGTACGGTTTCTTTGAATGCATAATAGTATGGGATAATATGTATACATTTACATGATCCCCAAAATTCCTTCATGCTATATGGTAGTTGACACCTTCACTCCACTCCAATGCCCTGGAAACTACCAATTCTTTCCTCTACCCTTATATTGTTGCCTTTTCCACGGCACGTAAAAGGAATCATGCGATATGTAGACTTTTGCATTTGGCTGCCTTCTCAGAAAACGATTCTGATGGGACTTCTGAAGGTACAATGTACAGTCTCTCCAGAAGAGTAGCACTTACCTGGCTTATTCAATTATTAATTGCTTATCAAATTGTAGGCTAGTGTTTCTGCACTTGCTATTTTACATATAACTTGATCTGATTTTTTTCTTTTTTGGTACCAAGGCTTGAACCCAGAGATACTTAACCACTGAGACACATCCCCGGTCATTTTTATTATATTTTGTTAAATTTTGAGACAAGGTCTAAGTTGCTGAGGCTGGTCTCGAAAGTGCAATCCTCCTGTCTCAGCCTCCCAAGGCTCTGGGATTCTAAGCGTACACCATGGCACCCAG
>PVKS010015328.1:23597-46309 GCA_004027875.1 Aplodontia rufa | reverse complement strand
CAGCCCTGTCCTGGAATGGAGAGGGGGCCGCCTGCTCAGGACTCAGCCCTGTCCTGGAATGGAGAGGGGGCCGCCTGCTCAGGACTCAGCCCTGTCCTGGAATGGAGAGGGAGCCACCAACTCAGGGGCTCAGAACTCTGCCCCATCCTAGAGGCTGCCCCACCCTGGGCTCTCACACCAACAGTGTTAAATGGAGAGAGGGCCACCTGCTCGGGACTCAGCCCTGTCCTGGAATGGAGAGAGGGCCACCTGCTTGGGACTCAGCCCCGTTCTGGGGGCTGCCCCACCCCGGGCTCTCACACCAACAGTGTTAAATGAGCATCTACTGCATGCCAAATGCCATGTAAGTGCCACGCCCAGCCCCGCCGTCCCCAGCAGCACCCTGGCATCCCCACCACCCAGCTGGCAGGATGGCCCCTCCTCACCCACAGTGCCGCCCCATCACCTCCAGCACAAAGGTCCTCTGGTGGCTGTGGAGATGAACAGGAGTGGTATCAGTGCCAAGCCTCACAGGGCCCCAGGGCTGTGCCAAGCTGACTGGCCCCAGAGGACAGTGCCCTTACCCCACACCTACGGCTTCCCAGGCTCTGGGAGACACACCCTGGGCTCCCCGCCAGCCTCCCTCTGATGTGCACTAAGGTCAAAGACCATTTGCCAGGCTGGGGCTGGCTGTCCCTGATCTCGGCCCAAGGATCCCCTACAGGTGCACCCCTGCCCCCCAAGGGCAGAATCCACTGCAGGGGAGTAACCAGACCCCCAGTTCCACAGCTGACCCCGCCTGCCATGGATCTGCCCCATTAAGGGCGGCTGCCAGGAAAGAGGAAGATGTCATCCTGAGCCCGCTGTCCCCATGAGACTTACCTCACTGCAGGGGGAGGAGGGCAGGGCGGCAGCTGACTTGGCCAGGGCCTTGCTCACCTCTGGGCAGTGGTGGTGATGGCGTCAATGACTTCCATGATGCGGTGCAGGGCTGAGTCTGTGCCGATGGTCATGTCTGTGCCGCAGAAGTCGTTGTCAATGGAGCCCACCAGCCCCGCGATGTTTAAGTGCGAGTAGGTCTTAGCCGTGGTCTCCGAGATCTTACCTGGGCCAGGAGTAGCGGGAAGGCCTGGCTGAGTGCCCACTGCCACAGTGCCCTGGGCCACCAACAAGGGCGACACTGCTCTCCACCCTGTGGCGCAGCTCAGCCAAGGGCTCCCCTCTTGGAGCATCCACCCAGCAGCAAGCCCCCAGGGGCCTGGAGTGGCCACGCCCAAGCCGCAGGTCCCCACAAGTGGCACGGGCAAGGCTCCCAGAGGTCATTATCCAAGCAGAGACCTTGGGACACTGTGTCTAAGGTCACCCTAAGTGTAACTGCATTGCTGCAAACTGTAACAGTCTGTAACCCTCAGCCAGACCTCCAGGGAATCAATCATCAGACTTGCTAGGAAGCCCAGGCCATGCTAGGAAGCCCAGCAGTGGCCGGCTCCTTGATGCCAGGTGGCCTCAGGTCACCTGGTCCCTCACCTCCACTGGAACCATGCAGGGTTGCCCTGGCCTTGACCCACCTTCGCCCACCAGCTCCTCCAGCAGGCTGCCCCACTCGCTGCGGAAGATGCTGGCGCCCGTGAGGCTGCCATCCCCACCAATGACACACAGGTTGGTGATGCCACGCTGGACCAGGTTGTAGGCCGCCGTCAGGCGCCCCTCCCGCGTGGTGAAGGCCTTGCAGCGGGCACTGCCAATGACAGTGCCACCCTGTGCAGAAGAGACCAGAGCCTGGTGGCAGGTAGCAGGGGCACGGGCAGCAAACGCAGGGGACAGGATCCCCACATCCTGGACCCCTCTCAAATACAAGGCCTCGGGCTTGGGGAGTTCCACCAGGCTCGGAGCCAGACGGCTTTGGAAACGGGGAGCCCACACCCAAGCACACACAGGGATAAGCACACGCTTGTGCGCGCTCACATGCTGTGCCCAACGGGAACTTGCCAGGGCCCGATGATGGGGTGAACCTCAGCAGCCCCGGCTGGCATTCCCAGCCCCTTGGTGGTCAGCTCCAGCCTCGCCACCCACCTGAGGGGTCCAGCCCTGGCACATGGCTACAGTGCACAGCACTCTGGGGCCATGGGGACCAAACGCTCATCCCCCACTGTACTGCCCTGGAGACCTTCCAGGCCACATCCCGGCCCTGCGGCAGCACCCACCACTCTGCGCCCACAGACCCTCTGCCTGATCTGGACCCCCTGTGGTGGGCCCCAACTCCACCCAGACTCGAGGCAGCCCTCCTAACGCAGGGCAACCCAGGTGGCATGGTCAGCCTGGGGACAGGGCGTGTGTGCAGGACGGGAAGGGGCCTCACCAGCTGGATGATGTTGGAGACGCTGAGCCAGTTGGCCGGCTTGATGTTCTCACCTCCTTCCACGAGGCCCTCATAGCCCTGAAACCAGAGCGGGCGGCGTGAGACAGAGGCCCACGGCGGCCCACAGCACCTCGTCTGGGAGATGGAACTCCTGGCCGTGGCCAAAACCTCACCAGCAGGAAGCAGGCCCCAGGGCCTTGGGTGACAAAGCTGGGACAGCGTCATGCGGTTCCAAACCCTTTCTGCAGGCCAGGGCGTCTGCTCATCACAGAGAACATCCCTGCAGCCAAGGCTCACGGTGCAGGAACACGCATGTCACTACACCCGGGGGGGAGGGGGCACTGATGAGACCGACACCCACTGGGGCAGCTGTGCTGTCCACCCTCCTAGCTGCGTGACAGCCATGTGTGAAGACCCCCAATTCCGGCCAATGGACACGCGGGAGGTTTGCAGCTTGGGAGGTGGAGGCACACATCTTCCCAGAGACGTGCATGCGTTCCAGGTGGGAAAGCCCATGTCCAACAGGGTCCTCGCAACTCCCAATGACATGTGGCAGACACTGAGGGCAATGTCCTACAGTGCCTCAACTGAGTGTCCCCAGGCTGGGTGCAGTGGTGCACACCTGTAATCCCAGCAACTCAGGAGGCTGAAGCAGGAGGACCACAAGTTTAAGACCAGCCTCAGCAACTTAGCAAGGCCCTCAGCAACATAGCAACACCCTGTCTAAAAGCAAAAAAATAAAATAGGCTGGGGCATGGCTCAGTGCTTAAGTGCCCCTGGGTTCAATCCCTGCTACAAAAAAAAAAAATCCATTCCCTCAAGTAAGTGTCCTGGGACCCCAGCAAGTGGGCCAGGGGTCCTGACAGCACCAGGCAGCACTGGTCCTTTCATCTGCCCTCACAACCATCCCAACTTGGCTGTCACTAACATCTGCCACTGGCCACCTGGACAGCCAAATGCCAAGCACCGTCCTTCTTGTCTGTCTGTGGGCACCCTGTGTGCAGCCTGGACATACACAGGGATGGGAAGCAGACCTCCTCTCTGTGGCCCCCAGCCCTCCAGGGACACCACTGACCCCGGCCCAAGGTGACAGGAACACACTGCAGCTCTGCTGGGGCTGTCCCCAGCTCAAACTGGGCCTTCTGCTCCTCCCTGGACCCCTCCAGCCAGCCAGGCAATGAGGCCAAGGGGGTGGGAGCAAAGGCCCCATGAGGGCACTGGGACAAGGTGAAGTCCAGCCCAGGACATGGAGGTCACCACTGGCACCAACAGAGCTCCCAAGCCAGCCCAGCCCCCATGGGCCAGGCCAGCAGGCAGATGCCGCCTACCAGGTGCCCAAAGCAGAAGGTTCTCAGGGGGCTCCCCATCCTCTGAGGACCACGCAGTGACCTTCCCAGTTCAGTCCAGGCCAGCCCCACTCACAGCCTCTGGCCATGTGTATGAAAAGCAGAAAAAACGATCCCAAAGCCCAAGGCCTCCATGCCCAGCAAGTGCCTGACAAACCCAGGGGCAGGTAGAGCCCAGGGCAGAGTGACAGCCTGGCCTGTACCCTCTGTGTGGAAGACCACACAGGCACGGTCAGCCCAGCAGGATCTGCAGACACCAAGGCCAGCAGGGCCCACGGAATCAGCCTCAACACAACAGCTCTCCTTCCCCTGCCCCAGACATCTCTTAGGCCCTGCTTACCTCCTGGCTCCCCACCCTTCCCACCCCACCCCCTGCAGGCCTGGCCCAGGCAGCCTCTGAACTGGTCTCAACACCATGTGGTCTCCACAGTTCCTTGTGGGGAACTCTGAGCTCACAGGTTCAGTTTCGGCTCTTGGGGAACAAAGGCCGCCCCCACTTACTGAGCAGGACTGACAAGTGTTTTTAGGAACTCTTACTTAACAGAAAAAGAAACTGCAGGTCCAGGAGGCAAAGAGACAGGCACACAGATTTGAACCCAGTCCTCCCTGCCTAGAGGCCCTATGTCCTCAGGATGTGGGCCACACTCTCCTGCTCCTGCACCTTGGATCCCTGGGACTCTGAGATCTGCTTCCTAAGTCACTGCAGGACTTGCAGGGTCCCGGTCCCACCCTAGCCTGGCAACAGAGGAGGAGCCTGCCCCACCTGCCCACTTATGTTCATTCAGACACCCCTGTAGAGCAGCGTGCAAGGGAGGACCTGCCATAGCTGGGGCCAGGACACAGGGCAGTGAGGGGTAGGGGCAAGGCACTGAGAGCTGCAGAGCCGGGCTTGGCTACATTGTGAGTAAACTGTGAGAACAAAATAACAAAAGGTGACCAGAAAGCAGCAGGACTGCTAGGGAATTCCAGAGATGGAGGAGGGGGTGGCACAGAGAGAGGGAGGGTGCGTGCACGAGCCCGCCCACTGCAGGTCAGCCCCAAACCCCCACGGAGCCCAGGGGCTGGGGAGGTGAGGCACAGCACGCTGTCGGCTTTCTGTCGGGCGACAGAACAAACTAGGACAATGCTCGGTTGTTCTGCACCCAGGGCGGATCTGCTGCTAGTCCCTGGGCCGGGTCGGAAGGGACTGCCACCACTGCCTGCAGGACAAGCACTCCAATGGGCAGGGCCTGGCCTCCAGGGCTGAACCAATTACAGCTATAGGAACAGGCCTCCCTCCCCCTCCCTCCCCCACAGGCCCCTCAGGCAGCCTCTGAGCCTGGAGCCTGCTGCTTCCTAGGCATCAGGAGGCCACCAACCCAGGCAGAGGTCTTGGTCAGCACCCTCCCACACTGCCCCGACCACACACCTGCCCCCCACTGAAGGCCGGGCCACCCAAAGGCTTCCAGGTGACCTGCATACAGCTAACCCGGTCCACACCACAGAGGCCTCCCTTCCTCGGGGCACCTGTGCACATGCCTTACCTCGTAGATGAGGAAGACCCTGGCTCCCACGTAAATGCCCATGCGCGTCACCGCCCTGACGGCAGCATTCATACCTGCAAGGGAGTCGGGGTGCAAAACCATCAGTTCAGTTTTGGGGACACTGGAGATCCCAGCCACCCACCAGGAAATTTGAGACCAGCCCTGCCTGGCTCCAGAGCCCCACAGTGCCCTGGAGCTACACACAGAAAACCCACAGGGAGCAGGAGCCGGTGCAGCTGCTCCTGAGGGCCTCTGGCCTCCTTCCACCAGCTATGCCCAACCTGCAGCCCTAACCCTGGCGACAAGATTGGCCCCCGGGCTCTGTTAGCAGAGCCCCCATTTCGCAGGCCCACAGAGCCAGATGCTGGCCACAGGACCCAAGGACAAAATGCAGGCATGGAGGGCAGGGCATGTCCCCTCCTGTGGACTCTCAAGCCAGGTCACAGACAGACTGCTCTAAGTACCCATGGGCACACACGCCCCACCCCCAAGGCCGCAAACAGGGTAGTGAACAACTAGGCTTTGCCACCTTCCTGTCGCCTAGCTCCACGCTCCCAGGACCGCCGTCCACCATGCCACTCTTCTGCAGGGAGCTTCTCCTGGACCAGGCTGAGGAGGCAGCCCATGGATGCCTGAGCCATCTGTATCCAGCCTTCCCCAGAGCCCACAACACAGCAGGGGCGGCCAGGGCAACCTGGCCTCAGGGAGGGACTGCGAAGTCTGCGGTCACCCAGAGGCTCTCCCACTAGACTGCTGCTCTTGCCCGAGGACCACCTCTGGCTCTCCTGCCAGGGTACACATGCACTCGTCACAGCTGTCCCAGCCTCAGGAAGGCTTTGTCCTGCAGGAGGCCATGCCCCACGCACCCCCAGCTGTAGAGGCCCATGGTTCTGACCTGCTGGGGTGCCCTGCAGAAGCCCCACCGGGTTCCTTGAGAGAAGTATGGTCCCCATTTTGACCCCAAGCAGACTCACAGCCCTGCTCTGGAGCCCAGAAGTCTCAGCTTGGCCTGGACACTCGGAGGGCTGAGCAGTTCTGAAGCGATGACCCCAGGCCTCGGGGAAGTACCTGCTCACTGCCCAGGGACCCAGCCTGGGCAATAGACAGGGCTCTTGCTACTGTACCTACACCACAGAGAAGCCGCGTCCCTGCGGGGAGTAAGGGCCTGCCAGGGCCCAGAGGGTGAGGCAGAGCAGGGACTCACCTGGACCCCTCCTAAGGCACAGCAAGCAGCCCTCTCCAAACCCAGCGGACGCCCAGTGCCAGGGCAGTGGTGAAGGGCAGAGGCGAGGCTGGCAGGAACTTGCAGCTGGCACACTCCCAGCCCACCCTGCTGTTGCAGCCCCACCGCCGCACAGCAACCGTCCCATAGCCCCGAGCCGACGGAGTGGGGTCATTGAGGCTGAAGTAGGGGTGCAGAAAGCGCCCCAGCAGACCAGAGCACTGTGTGAGGAGCTCAAGTCCTGAAGTGTGGGCCAAGGCTGCGCTGTGGGCTTCAGGCGCCCCCTGCCCTCATCTGCCCTCACCAAGCCGGGGACGCAAGAAAGACCAGCTCAGGCAGAGGTCACAGAGGTCACAGTCAGGGGGTAGAGGTTCAGGGTAGCTCTGGCAGGAAGGATGGAGCCACTGCTCAGATGGGTAAGGAGACGGCTGGAGTGAGGCAGAGGCCAGGGTCCCACTGCCCAGCGCAAATCGCTGGGTAACTCCCAGCTCCATGTGGTGCCCATGTGCTGCTGGCAGGCCACCCCGGAGTCACAACCACCTTAGCCATCAGCCTAGTGGGCTTGTTGAGTGCCCTGGGGACAGCAAAGCACCCAGGTTAGGGTAATGTGTGACTGCACCCCTGGCTTATTACAACTTTAGGACACTGCAAAATAAAGCCCTCATGACACTCAGAGGTAATGTCAGCCAAAACCAAGTGTGTCCCACACTCCAGAGAGGAACGAAGAGGCCATGTGATGTGGCACTGTGTCAGGCTGGGGCCGGCCAGCCTGTGGGGAGGCACCTCTACCACCCCGAGGAAGCTGGCTCTTCAAAAAGTCTGTCTAGCAGGGCCTGGTGGCACACACCTGTAATCACAGCAGCTCAGGAGGCTGAGGCAGGAGGATGGCAAGTTCAAAGCCAGCCTCAGCAACTTAGCAAAGCCGTAAACAACTTACTGAGACCCTATCTCAAAATAAAATGTAAAAAAAAGGCTGAAGGTATGGCTTAGTGGTAAAGTGCCTCTGGGTTCAATCCGCACTACCAGGGGTGGGGGGCGCAAAAGGCCTTCTTACTCCCTTTAACCTGTTTGTTTTTTTATTTTTGTTTTTGTTTTTTTAAGAAAGAGGGACAGTGAGAGAATCAGTTTTTTCATGTGACTTTCATCGCTTCGACACTTTGTTATGTGCATGGTGCTGGGGTTTGAACCTGCGTACTGGCACATACCAGGTAAACACCATAACCGCCGAGCTACCCCTCCAGCCCCTTTAACCTGCATTTGAGCAGATCTGTCAGCTGACTAGCAACCCCTTCCCCCTCCTGACGGGCCAAAGGGAAACTGAGGTCTGAGGTTACGAATCTGTTCCTAAAGTGTCTTCAGCACAGTTATGTCCAAGGAAAGCAAGGTCTGCGCCAGATAGGAGGGATCCTGCAGAGAGTGGCCACAGGAGCCACGTTCAGTCATCAACCCACATGCAAACAGAGTCCAGTCTGCCCCAACCCTGGACACAGTGATCTAGGGAGAGATGAGGAGGGGCAGGACCCTCGATGCTCAGGGGTACAAACAAGAGATCAGCATCGGTCAGGGACAGCATAGAGCTACAAGAAAGGGCCAGGGGAATCAGAAGCACCCACGCTGGGGGCAAAGCCAAGGTTGGCTTGGGCGGGCACAAATGGACATCCTGAGCAACTGCCTTCCTCGTACTGGACTCCCAGCCAACAGGAGGGGAAACACCAAGAGCCGCCAAGGGCAGGGCTTCCTAGCTGGCTGGAGGCAGCTTGCAAGGGGGCCTCTCAGGTCCCCTCCCCTTCTTAAATAAAGGGAAACTGAGGCTGGAGGGAAGTACAGTAGGTCACAGAGCCAATCAACACAGGACAGATCAGGACTAAGGGTCTGGGGAGCCAAGCCCTCTCCATTGGAGGGGCCACTGGTTTTCACACATTCCTACACATGCAGATGGCTTCTGGGAGGAAAGAGCCACTCTGGGTCCCCATTCTCCAGCAGCTGGGAGCCCAGCGCCAACACAAGGGCACACTGGGAATGTGGAGCCTGGGCCACTGTCTAGAGCTGGGTCACAGGAGCAGTGCTGGCCCGAGGAGCTCTTCACAAATGGCTTTTCAGAATTTACAAAACAAAAGGCTGTCTCTGCCCAGAGGCCGGCTGCTGCCCCTGGTCCAGCAATCACATCTCCTGCCCAGCATTAGCCCAAGCTGGGAACGCCAGACTCCCCATCACTGCCACCCAGCCAGAAAAGCACAGGCTCCCAGGCTCTCAGTCAGAGATCAGCGCATGCTCCAGAGGAGCAAAGCTGCGTGGGCTTGGGAAGGACACTGGCTGGGAAACTGGCCACGGTCAGCCTGCAGATGCTCTGACAGGCCCGCTGGCCACTGTGTGTGAGGCACCAGGCAGCGTGTGGCAGGGGCGGGAACCCCGGTACACAGTGCTCATCCTATGATTGCCAGGGCTAGGAGGGACCTCTAGTCACTGGGTCCTCCACCAGCATCCCAAACCACACGTCTGCATCCTGGGCCCTGAGGGTGGCCCTGCCCCATCGGGCCCTCTTCCTCTGAAGGAAAGGGACAGGGATGAGCAAAAGTGGGTCCCTGCATGCACTTAGCCTTCCCCACTCTGAGGGCTGCTGCCTCCCTTCTGCAGAGGATCTCGGGTGGAGAATACTGTGCTTTCAGGAGCCCAGGGCTCAGGTAGGATTCGGGGCTCCACCGTCCTTCAGGGCGGAAGTGCCTCACGGGCACAGGTGGGCCCAGTGTCCCAGGACAGGTCTGTTCTCCAACACCGGGCCTTTCCCCCAGTCTACCTTCACAGTGCTTCTCAAAGACCCCTCCAAGCCCTTGGGCCTCTTTGCCCAGCCTTGGCCTCAGTCCACTGGGCCACAGTGCAGGGACCCGCCACTGCCCAGCAGCAAACCCACTCATGTCACAGATGTGCAGAAAGGCATGCGGACAGCAGCCTGGGGACTCAACCTGAACCCCCATAGTCTGCTCAGTCAGGGAGACTTCCACCTTCCCAGGATGCGCCCTTATAAACTGTTTCCCTCCTCTTCCCCAGCTCCTGGGAAGGGGATGGGCAGTCAGTAGTGTCCGCATCTCCTGAACTGTCCAGAAGGAAACACTGCAGAGGGTCACACACTACCCTCCCAGCCCACCTGCTTCCTTAAGGCCCCTCCTCCCTCCTGAACACTAGGGTAGGTGGGCTGTCAAGTGGCTGTGTTCCAAAGGGCCACACTGGCCATCTTAGAAGTCAGGGCAGGACCAGGCCACCAGGAGAGGGGCTGAGGGAGCACAGAGCCTCCCCTCCACCAGGCCAAGGGCAGGTGCATGCACCCAGCCGGCCCAGTCCTGGCAGACACAATATCTGGGCAGAGGACCACCATCGGAGCCAGCCTGTACCAGCACTGAGAACGGAACTTTGCTAAGAAACACCCCAAAGCCCAGAAAGCTGGCGTCGCACAGCTGCCCTGTTCCACACGTAGGCCCCAAGTCAAAGGACGCAGGAAGGAGCCCAGAGGAGCCTGTAGATGCTGCCCTGGGCAAGTCAGCCCTCCCAGCCTCGCCTGATCGGGAGGCGGCTGGGAGCGGGCTGGGGGAAACGCTGGGTCCCTCTCGCTTCAGGCTCTCGGGGCAGCGGACCCAGTCCAGTGCTCTCAAAGCCACAGCTCCGCGAGGCCTCCGGGAACAGAGGTCCTGCCACGTGCCGCCCGGGAAGAGGCGGCCAGGCGGGGGCGACCCAGCCGCCGCTCCGCCCCCGGGCCGCGCGGACACACCCCCGAGGCCGGGCCACCCCGCGAGGGCGGGGCGCAGAGGCCCGTGGCCCGCGGCACGTACGCCAGCGCCCGGGCGCGTCGGGGCGGAGGCCGGAGCCGGAGGCCGGGCTGGCCGTGTGGCCCGGGCCTCAGGACGAGGGAGGTGGGCGCCCTGGAGGGGCCGCGGACGGGTGGGCTCCCCGACTCCCCTGGCGACAGGGGCTCGCCCTCGCCCACCTTGTGCGTCGCCGCCGCTGGTCAGCACTCCGATGGCCTTGCCGGCTCCCGACATCCGCAGCTTCTCCAGGTCCACGGTGGCCATGGCTGCGGCCGAGACCCAGGGCCCGCGCTGCGCTCCCGCCAGGGTCTGCGCGCCCGGTCGCTGTCGCCTGGTCCCCGCCCCGCGCCGCCCGCGCCAATGTGCCCGCCCCGCCTCGGCCCCACCCCCAGCGCCTGATTGACAGGCGCGGGGACCCGGCGGGCCCTGTGGCCGACTGCCCTGTGGCTCCAGGTGGAGCTGGCTTGCGGCCGCCGGGGACCCGGCCTCTCCCGGAGCGCCTGTCCCGGTCCTGGAGGTCCCTGGGGTACCCTGGCGCACACTGGGAGCACGACCACACAACAGCTAAGCCAGTGTCCCCACCGTGCCCCATGGGCGGCCAGTTGCTGGTGTCGTCAGAAACCTGCCGCGAAGCCAACGCCCGGCCCACCGCACTAGACCCCAGCGAGGCGCAGACACCCTCGGCCTGCCGGGGCCCGGGTTCCCCAGCCCCTGCTTTCTGGACGTGGCTGGCCAAGGTTGGCTGCCCACTCACTTCATCCCCTTCCCTCCCACGAGGGCTGCTCAGTGAGGTCGCTGGCCTCTCAGTGGCAGAGTGGAATTGAAAGAAAACCAGCCAGCGCTCAGGACCGCTGCGAGTTTGCCGGACCCTCGCCCCAGGCCGCCAGTGGGGCGCTCCGGCTGGAGGACAGGCCCTGCCTGCGATGGCAAGTGGGACAGTCACAGAGCGGGACCCCAGCCACACGGACAGAGCAGAAGGGCCCCTATCCTTAGGGGCTTCAAAGTTGGTGGGACAAACCCAGGGCGCCAGAGCCCTTCTCCGGGCCCACAACTGAGCAGGCCTGGCGGGTGTATAAAGACCGCAGGGAAACCCAGCCGCCTGGGTTACGGAATATTTATTTACTTATCCCCGCTGCCTGGTGCTGTGCTGGGCAAGTGCTCTCCCCTGAGCCTGCTCTCCCCTGAGCCATACCCCCAGCCCTTTTGAGTTTTTGAGACAGGGTCTGGCTAAGTTGCCCAGGCTACCCTTGAACTTGAGATCCTCCTGTCTCAGCCTCCTGTAGCTGGAATTATATGCGTGGCCACCGAATCTGGCTATTTATGCAAAATTCTAATTTAAAAAATTTACACAAAAATATCCCCCACGTGAAATGTCTGGAGAGAGCCAGGTCCTGGGATGGGCTGGAGGAGGAAGTGGCCGCTCTCCATTCACTGCAGCAGGGGAGTGCCAGCACGGCACATGAAGGCCATGGAGAGGCCCCACAAGTGAGCACTGCGCTGACATCCGTGGTCGCTGTTTCCTTGCATTCCTGATCCTTTTATCTGTATTGTGCCTGTGTGTGCCATAAAATACACGGGCTGGCCGCCAGGCACTCATTACAATGGCTCAGCAAAGCAGCAACAGGAGACAGCAAGAAGGGGCGGAGACACGCAGCAAAGGGGACCCTTAGCGCCACTGGTGGAAGTGCACAATGTTACAGGTGCTGTGCAGCAGTTGCTGAAACATTAAAAAAAAAAAAAAAAACAATCAAAACGCACAATGCGGCAGTTTTATTCTAGGCACATTCCCAAAGAATTGAAGGCGGGGTTTCAAACAGGCATCTGTACGTCAGCGTTCAGAGCAGCATCCCTCGCAGTAGCTAACAGGTAGAACCGCCCAAGTGCCCCTCAGCAGGCAGCTGGAGAAGCGCAATGTGATCCCCCGTGGATAGCATTCAGCCCCAAAAAGGAAGGAAAGCCAGGTGTGGTGACCACACCTGTACTCTAGGGAGGCTGAGGCATGTGACTCTCAACTTCAAGGCCAGCCTGGGCAATTTAGCCAGGCCCTATCCCAAAATAAATTTTTTTTAAAAGTGGGAGGGGGAGGCAGGGATGTAGCTCAGTACATTGCTCCTGGGTTCAATCCCCAGTTAAAAAATAAAAAATAAAAAAAGGAGATTCTGACACCTGCTCTGTTGTCACTCCTCCTGGTTCCACGCAGAGTCGTGTTCACAGAGGCAGAAAGCAGGTGCCTGGCTGGAGAAGGGGAGGAAGACATGGAGGCTGGTGGTGGCAGCTGAGGGACACGGGGAGCTCTGCACTTGGGAAGGGAGCTGTCCACGGAGAGGTGGGCCACCTCCTGCTAGGAATAAGCCCTTGCAGCCCTGCTGCTGAGTACTTTAAAAGGACCAAGCCTACTTTTCTCTTCCTCCCCCTCCCTAATCCTGGGGAAACAGGATGACCTTTCTTCCCCAACCCAGGTTGTCTGCCCTAGATCACACACCAGCCACAGTAAAGAAGGAATTCTGACTGGGGCTTGCACCAGATGTCAGGATGAAGGTCTCCCACATTAACAAGTGAATGACAGCACTGGTGGGACACGTGGAATGTGACCTTTGAATGGCCTCTTAAGAGGCCTCTTAAGAGCCCTCTGTTCCCCTTGTTGGGCAGTCACCTGGTGGGACCGGAGGCCCTTGTTCTATCAGAGTCATAATTTTCTTGTTATTGGATTAGCATCAAGGACAAGGCCTGAGCTTTCTTTTCTTTCTTTTTTTTTTTTTTTAAAGAGAGAGAGGACGGTGAGAGAGACAGGGAAAGAGAGAAACAACTTTATCGAGTTTGTCACATGGCCTTCGTTGCTCCAACACTTAGTTGTGTACGTGGTGCTGGGGTTTGAACCCGGGTCCTCGTGCCTGCCAGGCAAGCACCGAAACCACTGAGCCACCGCTCCAGCCCAGGCCTGAGCTTTCAACCACATTACCACAATAATTTTCAAAGTTGACCAAGTAAAACAAGATTTAGGCTAGGCATGGTGGTGCACCCGTGACTCCTGGGAGGCTGAGTTAGAAGGATCGCAAATTCAAAGCCAGCCTCAGCAGCTTTAGTGAGGCCTTAAGCATCTTAATGACACCCTGTCTCAATATTTAAAAATAAATAAATGAATAAATAAATAAATGGCTGGGGATGTGGCTCAGCAGTTAAACGCCCCAGGTTCAATCCCTGTACACAAAGATAGGAAGAAAATTGTGAAAAACTGAATGGCAGACCAAAGATCCTCCCCCAGGAGAAGAAAGACCTCTGCTGCCACTGTGGGGTAGACCCCAAGAGCAGACCAAATGTCCCCAGGAGAAAAAGACCAATGCTGCCATTGCAGGGTGGACCCCTATAGCAGAGCAGCCCTAAGAGTGGCAGCATTGTGAACCCCAGAGGCCCGCAGCAGCAGGGCCCTCAGGCTCCGTGCAGGCGGAGCAGCAAGCCAAGGCTCCATCACCCTGCAGCAGGACCAGCTCCGGCAGATCCGCAACTAATGTTAGAAATAAAGGGACTAAAAATCCCAGGTGCCCTAAGAAGATCAAACACGTGCCCAGAAGTGGGTGAGCAAGACAGGTTTTACTGCAGAAGGCACACCCACAGAGGGTGGGGGGAGCCGGCACACTTGGGCGGGCAGTCTGCCGGCTTCTGTCTCCAACCTGATGCGATCCTGCCCTTCACTCTGGTTGGTGGAGCTCAGGGGACAATCTGCATGGCTGGCTAAGATAAAATTGGGGTGTACAGAAAAAAGCTGGGGGGAAGGGCTGGAGCGGTGGCTCAGCAGTTATGGTGCTTTCCTGGCGTGCACAAGCCCACAGGTTTGAACCCCAGCACCACATACACAACGAAGCGTCAGAGCAACAAAACCACAGGAAAAACTAAATAAAATGGATTCTTTCTCTCTCTCATTGTCCTTCTGTCTTTAATAACTAAATAAATAAAAATAGAGCTGGAGAATATGGCTCAGTGGTAAGTGCCTCTCAATCCCCCACACAAAAAAAAAATTATATAATACACATATATAGAAAGAAAGAAAAGAGCTACGCATATAAAGGGATATCTGATAAGGAGTTTGAAAACAGATTATTGGGGCTGGAGCGGTGGCTCAGTGGTTATGGTGCTTGCCTATCAGATGCAAGGATCTGGGTTCAAACCCCAGCACCACGTACACAACAAAGTATCAGAGCAACAAAAGCAACATGAAAAACTAAATAAAATTGATTCCCTCTTACTGTCCCTCTCTCTTAAAAAAAAAAAAAGTTATCTCTGATCTCATGGTTCCCAACCTATCAGGGCTTCCTTTTACATGAGAACCTTCAGTCTACAATCTGAAAATGGGCCATCAGACTTCCTATTTCTCACAATTCCCCCTTTCTTTCTTTTTTTTTATGCCTGTGGCACCATTTCCATTATACCCTCTGATATTGCCATCTATCCTAGCTACATTAGCTCTTTGAGGTGAAAATCAGCCATGGTAATGAGTTCTCCCCTTTCTATCAGTTCAGATAGTCATCCTAGCGTTAGAAATAAATCAAACTCGTGGTCAGAGGTGGGTAAGCAAGGCAGATTTTACTCCCATGAGAGAGTGGGCTTTGGAAGAGGGGCTCTGAGGCACATGCATGTGTAAAGGAAATCCCCAGGTATTTATCCTGGCTGATGTAATCCTGCCCTTCGTCCTGATTGGAGGAGCTCAGAGGCACAATCTACATGATGGGTGAAGATTGGATAGGGCTGAGTATGGAAAGTCAAAGAGGTAGGTGGGTACAGGAAGTGGGCGGTGCTTACAGATATAAGTGGACACGTGTTGGGGAGTTTTAAACATGGCTTCCTCCAGCCTCATGGTTCCCTGACTTAAGATGGCTTCCTTTTACATGGGACCCTTAAGGCTGCATTCTGAAGATGGACCATCACACTGCCTATTTCTCACAAATCCTCCCTTTTTTTTTTTTATACCTTTGCTATCACTTTCATTATACCCTTTGATATTGCCATCTATCCTAGATATATTAACTTTTTGAGGTGAAAATCAGCCATGGTAATGAGTTCTCCCCTCTTCAGCAGTTTGGATAGCCGTCCCAATGATCAGGAGCACTTGGTAAGGTCCTTTCCAGCGCAGGTGAATCTTGGCTGCTTTCCAGATCTTGTTTAAAATCAGATCCCAAGGCTGGAAGTGGTGAGTTGCAAATTCTAGAAGCACGGGGAGAGAGGGCTTAATAGCAGTTCATTTTAACCTTACCAAAAGAAAAAAAGCACAAACAGGTCTTGAATGATTCAGAACACCTATGTGCATTAGTCACTCCTGCCTAGGAAAGTTTTCTTTTCTTTCTTTCTTTCTTTCTTTTTTTTTTTTTTTTTTTAAAGAAAGAGGGGACAGTGAGAGAGAAAGAGAGAAGTAACTTTTATTTAGTTTTTCATGTGACTTTCATTCCTGGGACTCTTCATTTGTGTACACAGGGCTGGGGTTTGAACTCGCATACTCGCCCATGCCAGGCAAGCACTGTAACCGCCAAGCCACCACTCCATCCCCGGAAATTTTTCTTTATAGCTTCAGCCTTAATTACTTTTGGTGGGACTAACACAAGTATATATCTTAAATTACACCAAAGGAACCATTCATTGTCTTTCAAATATCTATTGGTTGTACTTTGGTGGCAACTCTCCTGCCAGGTGTTTAAGACTAAGTCAGTCAAAAGTGACCTAGTTCCAGTCTGCTGTTAGAGTCAGCCAAGATTCCTCAGGGGGTCACTCCTGGGAACTCACGAGAAGCCCTGTAGATCTTCTAGTTTCCTCTGTCAGTGCCATCTTCCAAGATGTATCAGGGTCTTGCTGACCAGATGTGGCTCTTCTGGGAAGCATTAGGAACACCTCCCTTTCCAATGACCCTCCTTTTCACAGCATGTACCCTGGCTGGCTTTCCTGTTCTCTAGGGTCCTCATGAACCCTCTGATCAGGAGCTTGGATGACACAAAGGTGCAGGGCCTATAGAGGTATCCCTCCATTCTCTGGGTCCTGGCTGACCTTAAACGGCAATTGCCAAAATATTGGCCACTTTTCCTTGGCACTTCTATTTCCCTAACTTTAATCTGCAAGTTTTGGTTTTAAACATCCAGGAGGCCAGTTTCACTAATTCTTTTTTCTTTTTTTTTTAAGAGAGAGAGGGACAGTGAGAGAGAGAATGAATTTTATTTAGTTTTTCATGTGACTTTTGTTGCTCCAACACTTCGTTGTGTACGTGGTACTGGGGTTCAAACCCACATCCTTGCATGTGCCAGACAACTGCCATAACGGCTGAGCCACCAGTCCAGCCCAGTTTCACTAATTCTTTTTTTTTTTTTTTTAAAGAGAGAGTCAATTTTATTTAGTTTTTCATGTGACTTTCATTCCTGGGACAGACGTTGTTGTGCACGTGGTGCTAGGGTTCGAACTCGCGTATTTGCACATGCCAGGCAAGCAGTGGAACCGCCGAGCCACCGCTCCAGCCCCAGTTTCACTAATTCTAGAAGTAGGAATACTGGGTTTTACCTTTGGTGTGTACAGTTTTATATTTACCCCTCTTATTTAATTAGGGTCAGTAAGAGTACTAGAAAGTTACTAACCCTGATTAAATTATATATATATAATATATATATATATCACCTATATCCTGTGGGTAATGGCTTCACTCAGTCGTTTTTGTTAGAAGTAGTACTTCTGTAAAACATAAACAGGCAACAGTTATAAAGGTTTAAAAGGAAAATGCAAAATGAGGTTAATAACATTAAAATAATTTTGGTCGGGCTGGAGCCATGGCTCAGTGGTTATGGCACTTGCCTGGCATGCATGAGGACACGGGTTCAACCCCAGTCTGTGTATGCAACAAAGTGTTGGAACAACGAAAGCCACATGAAAAACTAAATAAAAGTTGATTCTTTCTCTCTCTCTCTCACTGTCCTCTCTCTAAATACATATATATATATATGAGCTCAGTCACATGAAACCCTTACCCTTTTTAAATTTGACTTTCTTTTGAAACTTCCCTACAATCTTACATATCTTTAGTCATTATTTTTGTATTATGCTTCTTGATTATTTTGAGATCACACAAATCTTTATAACAAAAATCTCTCGTTTAATGTGGCTGTAAATGAGCTCAAGTTTAGCCTAGTTTGGAATCATCCCTGATGGTTGTGGAAGATTTCCCAAGGCCCTTCAGTCAGGCAGCAAAACCCCTGCTCACTGTTTGGAAGTTTACAGGCTCCTTGACGCCGATCACAGACAAAGATCACAGGCTCTGCCCTTATGGGAGCCTAGTGTCGCAGGCCCCTATCAGAGGATCCCCACTACTAAAATAAACAGCTTGATGAGAAAATTCCTGTCCCCATTCGTCCTTAAAAAACCACCTATCCGAAAGCCAGAAGGCTGTTTTCCCCTTGGAAAGCGGGTCTCTGCAAGTGTTTCAATCTCCTGGATCTGCTGAGGTCTGAATCCTTTCTTTCCTACCCTCCTTTCCGCTTCTTTTCGGCTCTTGACAACACAGTATTTAAACCTATACAAGTTTCAACCTTCAGGCAAATCTGACTCTACTTATTACAGGTTATAATGCAGGCTCTCTAGGGGCTGGAGTGGTGGCTCAGTGGTTACGGCGCTTGCCTGGCATATGCAGGGACGCAGGTTCAAACCCCAGCACCATGTACACAAGGAGGTCTGGGAACAACGAAAGCCACATGAAAAAGTAAATAAAAATTGTTTCTCTCTCTCTCACTGTCACTCTCTCTTAAAAAAAATAAGTAAATAATGAGATATCGAACCACGAAACAGCAAACGACATAAATAGAGCCCCAACCAAATGTGTTGTTTCTAAACAAGCCTGTAGACAACTTTAGTTTGGAACCACCAACTTGGCAAAATGCTCTCCTGAATTTTACACCTCAGAAGAATTTTATACCTGGAAGGCATGAGCACACCTAATATACAAAGAAGCCTGTAACACCATCACAATTACGCTGGTGTCCTTACATTAACTAAGTTCAACCTATGAAGAAAAATTTAGAATCTAGAATGTGGGGTCTTTACAATCATAGGTCTGCAATACTGACAAGAATGAAAGGATAGTTTAGCTAGAGAACAGTGTTGATGATCAGTTATACTCATCTTGTTCATAAATACACCTTATTTATATAACAATGGGATGTTTATGTAGCTAAAGCAAACAGATGTACTCAGGCCTTAAATTGGCAGTGTGGCCCTCCCAGGTCAAACACAATGCAGAAAAGAGAGCTCTTATTTCTTATTCTGCCTGTCGTCCTACATGACCTTCCTTTCTACAGACTTACACAATACTTCACATGTATTTAGGTATTGACTATATTGTAATAACCTAAAAACATTTACTTAATCGGTAATTTAAAAGACTTTAAAACATGTACAAGCTGTAATTTAAGATTTAGTTTTTCCTAAATAAATAAACTTATCATCAGGAATTATCTTAACAAATAAGAACAGATCAATGTCTTAAGAAACCCTAGTTATAGCAGTACATTAATGTTTGACCTTGGTGAGGCAGAAGAAGTTAGGCAGTTCAGTGTAGGCAGAGCAGTGTGGGTTGATGAGGAGATCATCTTTCCTGAGAAGGCAAAGACATCCCCAATGCTAACGAGGGTCTGACAAGACAGGCCCAGATGCAGACACTCCCCGCTGCTAAGCAAGGAGCCACATTCTTTCTATTGGCGCCTAAGGCATGGATCAAAGACTGGACCAGAATTCCCCGCACCTGTGTGCTAGGTACAGGGAAAGGGAAGCAATGACCAATCCAGGAGAGGTCCTCATATAAAAGGGGCAAACCGCACTGCCTCATCGACTGTCCCCTTCCCCCACTCTGGGGGAAGTCTGCTCTTCCCAGTGCTTTACTTTCTATAAAATAGAATCCTTCTACTACACTTGCCTAGGTGTCCCTCGGTTGAGATAATGAACACGAACCCGACTGGCATCATTAGGAGGAACCTCAAACAACTTTACCTAAAGGTGCCTACTAGATTTCACTTAATCACAGACTTTTTAGATTTACCCTCCATATCAAGTTTTTTCATAACTATTACTTTCTAATCTCTCTTCTGACCCTTTCTTAAATCTACATTTTGAAACAATCCTCATAAAATTCCTGAATTTTTCCAATTGCTCCTCTTAATAACATCAAATACTTTGTTATTTACAGTACTTTAATTGAAACACAGCTGAAACCTTCTGTCCTTTTTGCATGTGGAATTGCATGCATGTTAGAATTTTAAACTGGCTTTTAGTGAAGGCCCAGAAACAATTTAATCTTTTTCTTTCTTTCTTTTTTTTTTATAGAGGGACAATGAGAGAAAGAGAGAATCAGTTTTTTTTTTACTTTTTCATCTGGTTTCTGTTGCTCCAACACTTAGTTGTGCATGTGGTGCTGCAGTTCAAATCCGGGTCCTCATGCATGCCAGGCAAGCACCACAACTGCTGAGCCATTGCTCTAGCCCCATATAAGATCAGACTTTATAAATCCAATGTCACCTTATAGACTTCAAATGGAGAGTACTTGAATTTATATTAGCTATTGATGTTTTGGCATTTTAGCTTTGCAATTAATTAGATGCCTCCTCAAACGCATAGATTTATGAAAATCAATCCCATTTGTGTTAAATCTAATTCACTCATTTTTAAAAGTCAGCTTCATAAAGCCGATACATCAGACCAGTCCAACAGCAGAAGCCATTTCTTCTTCGCTGAAGAAAAATCCTAGAAGCAATGAATGCTACACTTTAAACATTCGTAGAAACCAACACTCCCTCGGTTGACCACCTAGAAGAACATGTGGTCTGGTAATCTTAAACACATCTTTACTCTTATCTGCTTATCCAATTTAAATTTAACCTTTGTTAAGTCAAGTCACATCAATTAATGTTGTTTGAATCCATCTCCTTTTTTAAATTTTTGTGCACTCATTTATAAGCCAATTAGGTATCAGGTTGACATAACATAAAACAAACATACCACCCATGTACATAAACATACAACATAGGCGTGCATGCATGCATAAAACCCAACAGGAAACAGACCGTAGAGCTCTGAACAACTGACCTCTGGGTAAAGACAGAAAGAAGGGCAGAGGCCAAAAAAAACTTCTATAGTAAGGGGGCGGGGGGAAATGACTGATTGAAAAAAAGAATGATCAAAGGAGAATTTCACCATAAAAACCATGAACTCAAAAAATGCAGAAGTTAAAAAAAAAAAGGGCCATCTTTCCATTTTCTTTCCTCGCGCCCAACTGGAGAGAAGGGAGAAGCTGTAGAAATTAGGGCATTCCCCAATGTTCCTGGGCGTGCCACCCATGTTAACAGATTTAATCCCAGAATGTTGGGCCAATACCTCCATTGCCCCCAGGCAGAATGCAGACAGATCCCCTCTGATCTAGCATGAGGGGGGACAGAATTTCAGACAACAAGAGGAAGCAGTTTTTTAGGTTCTACAGTCAGCAGCTTGGATTTTTTTTTTTTTAAGAGAGAAACAACTTCATTTAGTTTTTCACATGGCCTTTGTTGCTCCAACACTCAGTTGTGTACGTGGTGCTGGGGTTTGAACCCGGGTCCTCGTGCTTGCCAGGCAAGCGCCAAAACCGCTGAGCCACCGCTCCAGCCCAGCAGCTTGGATTTAAAGCTGCCATTTCTTTTCTTTCTTTTCTAGGGCTATCTTTCCAGATTTTAACCCAGAGGGTTATCTAGGGAATGTTGATCTTTTCCCCTGCTGGTGAGACAGTGAAATGGTTAGGTAGTCAGGACAGAGGGCCCCATCCAAGAGCTAGCTGGTAGAGGCAGAGAGTGATTGACAGGGCATGCTCAGGGCCTTCAAATGCAAAAAGACCTTGAGGCTCACCCTTGTCCCAACTAAGATGGGGGTGGTCACAGGTGGATGCTAGGAAATTTTTGCCACCTTTTGTTTTAACCAACGGTGCTCTCGACCAGTTTCAATGCCTGTTTTACATAGATTTTAACCAATGGAGTTGATGCATTTCTCAATGCCTGCTTTGCACGAATGTTAATTATGCTCATACCCTAAATCTATATAACCTCTGGCCTGACCTCTATTAGATGGTGTCCTGCTTCCAGGTGCCTCTCCGCTTTGTGGAGTCTCTGTTCTTCTTCTTAAATAAATCCTACTCCTTTTACTCCTCCTTCCGTGGTTGTCCGTGGATTTTCAAATTCATGAGACAAGAACCCAGAAGATTGGCGCTGAGTTTCCGGGGTGAATTTCCACCACACCAAGAGCTGCAACACCCAGCTTTTAGCCTGGAGGGCTGCTAACACTTTCTCGGCTGCAGCCAGGCAGCCAGCCCAAATTCTCAGTTTTAACTGGGAATGACTGCAAACACTAGAAGCGGGCTGTTTTGGCTGCTGGAATCTGTAGCGGCCCAGACTCTATTCACCAGTGGGAGCAGAGAACCCAGCCTCATCTCAAAAAACCCCGTATCACTGGCATCCTCTTTCTCTAGAGTAGAATTTTTACTTCCTATCCCATTTCCCTGCCAGGTATGGTCTTGTGTTCCTGAGTCCCAAGAGTTGTAGATTATAGATTAACTTTTTTTTTTTTTTTAAAGAGAGAGGGACAGTGAGAGAGAGAATCAATTAGTTTTTCTTGTGGCTTCCAATGCTCTGACACTTCATTGTGTCTGTGGTGCTGGGGTTCAAATCCATGTCCTCGCGCATGCCAGGCAAGCACCACAACCACCTAGCCACCACTCCAGCCCCCTTATAGCTTAAGTATTTTTTTTTTTAAAGAGAGGGACGGTGAGAGAGTGAGAAAGAGAAAATCAATTTTTATTTGTTTTTCATGTGGCTTTTGCTGCTCCGAGACTTCTTGTGTACGTGGTGCTAGGGTTTGAACTCGCGTAGTTGCACGTGCCAGGCAAGTGCTATAACCGCTGAGTCACCACTCCAGCCCTACAAATAAAATTATTAAAAATTCTGAGGTGCTGTAAGAAAATCAAACACGCACCCGGAAGTGGACAAGGCACACTTCTGCAGAAGGTGCACTCAGCGGGTGGGATGAGCAAGCACACTTGGGCGGGAAGTCCACCTGCTTGTATCGCCAACCCTTGAGATCAGGAGCTCAGGGTCACTCTGCATAATTGGCTAATATAAAATTTGGGTGGGTACAGAAAAGAACTATGGGTGTAGGGATATCTGATAAGGAGTTTAAAAATGGATTATCCCTGATCACAAGGTTCCCCACGTAAGATGGGTTCCTTGTGTATGTGAACCTTAAGTTAAGACTGCATCGTGGGAGCTGGACCGGTGGCTCAGTGGTTACAGCGCTTGCCTAGCATGCACAAGTACATGGGTTCAAACCCCAGCACCCACGTACACAACTAAGTGTTGGAGCAACGAAAGCCATGTGGAAAACTCAATAAAGATTGATTCAGTCTCTCTCTAGCTCTCTCACTGTCCTTCTCTCTTTACAAAAAAAAAAAAAAAA
>PVKS010015328.1:0-23497 GCA_004027875.1 Aplodontia rufa | reverse complement strand
CAGAAGACCCCACCGCAGAGGGTTTCTGAGGACTCTCCTGAGCACTTTCTTGTACTTCACTACTGGGAGAAACGAGCTCACCTGTCCGAGCCCAGGAATGGACTAAGAGACACAGGTGCAGCAAAACGGAGGCTTCACTTTAATGACAATCTTGCAAGACCAGGTGCCTGGTGGCCAGGGACCCCCAGACTGGGTACAACCAGAGGCTTATACCCTAGAGGGCCAGGTCCTGCCCTGGTTTCTCCTTGGCCGTGTACTTTGGGCTGCACAATCTTCCGGAAGTTCAGCCGGGTTTTACTGTCCCCTGTTGGGTTAAAGACAGACTTCAGTTGTCCCCACCTCCCTTTGTTCTCTTGTGGGGGAAAGTCCCCTTGGGCTGAGCAACTTTTGGCACACACACAGTTTCTCCTGGTCAGGAGGGGCCCTGCCTCCTCACCTGTTTGTCAAGGAGCAGGGGACTTCTACACTGCAGTGCTACCTGACGGAACTTTCCACCCTGCTCCCCAGCTGCCTTACAGCCCAGTCATTTCACATGTGAAGCTACTGTGTTCTGAGAATGGACCACCAGACCTTCTAATTCTCACAACCCCAGCATCACTCTGCTTTGGTCCCTCCTGAAGACTGGTGATACGGGAAGTGGCCGGCTTCCCTCTGTGTTTCCTTCATCATTGTCAGGAAGAAGGTGACACAGACAGCACCATTTTGGAACAAGTCCTCCACCCTAGAACAAGAGTCACCTCAGGGTTACGCTGACTCAGCCTCACCTGTACCCCATCAATATGCACCATCATGCAAAGAAACCCCAAACACTCCCTCATCCTACCGAAGGAAATAGTTATCTGTTATCTGGGACTGAGATCCTGAAAAACACCTGGTTCCTTATGAAGGTGACACCACACAGGCCCTTCCCTGACAACCCCCTATGAGGGCCTAACCACCCCTACACACACACACTGCCCTATAGCTACCCAGCCTGTAAGCCAAGTTGGGTCTCAGTCTCCACCGGGTCCCTGTGTTCCTGCTGAGCTGCCTCTCCTCTCTTTCCTTACACATTCCTTGGAGTCCGTAAGCAACTCTCCTAGGGTTTAACCCAGCAGATGCAGGCTGCAGTCAAGGCCTGTCATGGGACTGTGCTGTGGCTCCTGGTATCAGGTGGGCTCACAGTGGGAGCCCTTGTTATGCATCTCCTCCTAAGCAGCTAGGGACCCCTAGCCCCCAGGAGGACCTGAGGACACCCCAGCCCCAGGAGGAAGCTAAGGAACCCCCAGCTGCCCCAAGGAGGGCAAGGACACCCTAGTCCCAGGATGAGGCCAGAACCCCATTTATCCTCACTGCACAGCAGACAGGCAGGAAATAGAGGGATTTCTGCAATTAAGGTCTAGCAGAGTCCAGTAAGAATCTGGGCCTCACCCAACCTCAGGATAAGTAGGGAGAGGCTGAGAGTAGGAGAGTCCCTCCACCTAGTGACCTGAGGCATGCTGCTGGTGGCTGGTGACTGTGGCCCTGCCTGGGTGGGGCATAGCTTTCTTATGATTTGCCAGCATGACCATTTCTTCCACAGAGCTCAGATCAGGACTCCCTGTTTGTGGGCTGGCGCTGTCCACAGCTCCCTGACAGGAGAGTTTTTTAAGACCCTATCCTGCTCCATCCCGATGCTTGATAGGACACGTGGCCACGGTGAGGCCTGGGAGCTGAACACCATTTGCCAGCAGAGCGCGAGGGCCCAGCCACCCTTCCCTTGCTGAAGCCCTGCTGGTAGAGTGCGCTGCCGAGTGCCTGTCCTGGGCACATGGCCTAATGTTTCCTCTGCGGAAGTGGCAGAACCATCTTTTCAGAAGGCGTGAAACCCACCACCAAGGGCCGTGTGTGGTGGCTCTACCTCCCAGGGCAAGCACCGCTGCAGGCCTCTGACCCAGCTTGGGGCCTCCACGTGGAACAGGTCCCGAGTTCTTCCACCAGTGCATTCTGCCCTTTCTATACACCTGGGGCTTGTGCTTGGGCTGCTTGGGCCAATGTTCTACATTTCTTTCTTAACTTCCCTTTCCTTTTTCTTTCTTTCTTTTTTTTTTTTTAAGAGAGAGGGACAGTGAGAGAGAGAAAGAGAGAAACAGTTTTATTTATTTTTTCATCTGGCCTCTGTTTCTCCAACACGTAGTTGTGTATGTGCTGCTGGGTCCTCATGCATGCCAGGCAAGCGCTGCAACCGCTGAGCCACCGTTTCAGCCCCTGCTTTCCTGTTTTCTGATTCATGTTTGCTCCACTTTCAGAGAGATCTCCTTACTTGCTCCCAGCCTGGTGGGCTGTCATGGCTTGGATTCAAGAGCTGTTGTCCTTCTCTGAACGTTCCTGTTCATAAAGTCTGTTAGGCTGGCTGGGAGCAGGGCTTCAGCCAGGCCGCATGGCCAGTCATGGTGACAGGCTGGGGGTGTGGCTTCAGCTCCCTGGCTGGTCATGGTGCTGGCTAAGGGGGAGGGCAAAGGGCAACTTGCCGGTGAGAAGAACAGCCAATCGGGACGCTGGTGGACAAGCTCCGATGAATTGATGGACCCACCAGCCAATCTCTGAAGGACCAACCCCATCATGAACTTCCAGTTAGCCAGCGAAACCAGCTGCCTGGTGAAGGTCCAACGCCATTTTCCCTGCCTGCCATTCTGGCCGGGGCCACTTCCCATGCCCGCCCTCATCATGGCGGCGCACGTGAAATTGGCCCGAGAGCCACAAGTCCAATAAACATCTCTGCCTGAATTTATACCAGTATCATTATTCCTTTTTCTATTTTTTACAACGTCCTGTTCTCGTTTCGTGAATACAACCTCTCCAACAACTTTGCTAATTTCTTTTTAACTTTGCTAATTTTATTTGATTTTAAAATGTTCTTTCTTCCAAGTCTCTCTTTCATCTCGGCTGCTTTGTTCCTTTTTGTTTACCTTGATCTCTGCCATGGTAGGGACTTCTGCAAGGAACCCTTTGCTTTCTGTGAGTAGGCAGCTGACCCTCTGAATGTGACAGGGGACTTATGGTCTTTGAGGCTAATTGTAGAGTGAGCTCTTGGGGTTCTTTGTTGGGGGTTCCCCAGGACCACTGTTCTTCGTGGTCTCACCGTCTGTCCATCCGGTGCTGTGGAGAGTGGGCAGTGCCCTGCTCTGAGCTACCCCGTGAGGTCGGAACAGCCCTTCTCGGGCTGCCACTGCGTTTGGCGGAGCTGCAGTCTGCCATCGGCTGCTCCACTCTGAGCTCAAGGGTGAGGTGGAGTGACGCCACACCTTCTCTATACAAGGCAGTGCCCACCATCTGTCCAGCAGAGAGGCCTAAAGTGATGAATGAAAGAATCCTGCTAACAAGAACGACCACCCGGACCACCAGTGAACTTACTGACGTCATCAGGAGCACGGGATGTATGGGCAAGTCCAACCCGCCTCAGGAAAACCCAGCACATGAGCTTATGACGCTCCCGCAGGGAGACCCACAAAAGAGGAGCACCCTGAGGCAGGACATGGCAGCACCCAGACCCCATCACCTGGTCACTTGTCACAAGCCTGGCCCAGGAAAACAGCCACAGTGATGAGCCTCCAGTGTCCTGTCCCATTGAGTGCCTGATGACTAGCACAGCCCACTCCTAACTGACACCTCAAGGTGCTGGGACCTTGGCCTAGCCAGAATGTGTGCCTGTACCATTCTTCAACTGCTTCTCAGTCCTGTCTGGCAACCCGCAGTGCCCTCTGCCTTTGCTCTCAGTGCAGTCTCCGGAGCCCCCGGGGCTGCCTCAGCCCTTTCCCAGCCTTTCTGTAATGCACACACACACACCCGTGTTGCGTGACTTGAGTGTTGAAGTGGAAATCAAGATTGCCCAGCTTACAACGTCCAGGTGACCCATGAGTACTTGGAGAACTGGCACCACTGCCCGGGAGTAAACTGATGTTGTCAAAAGGGTGTTTGCTCTATGCTGAGGCTGTAGCTTGCTCAGGAGAGGTGGCCTGGCCTCCTGTGTGCCCCTGGAGCCCCTGTCCTCAGCTGCTTATGGCCTTTCTGGTTCAGATGCTGGGCCTGACCCCGGCAGAGGGAAGAGGCTGCACTGTGGGGTGACAGAGGGACCTGGGGCTCCCCTGCATCCTCTCCTTCCAGGCCTGCCCATGCTCCAGAATAGGTCCCCCCACCCCAGGCAGTCAGCTGAGGCCTCAGGCTGCTCCTTGCTATATGGGAAGCATGGAGAGGGCAAGACAGGTATGGACTTGGGGGGCATCCACAAGGATGGCCCCTCTCCTGGGCACACAAGGGAACCTGACCACACATGTCTTGTGAGACATGTGATCACACTCGGCGCGGGGGAGGGGCAGGGCTCTGCTGGATATGGGGGCAGGAGCTGGGGAGGCTGGGCACTGCCTCAGGGATCTGGACCTTCCCCTCTGTGACATGGAAAAGCCCACAGTCTGCTGTTTGGATCTTGTTTTTTGTTCTTGGCCTGTCTTTCATTTGGCTCTGGAGAATGTCATGTATGGGTTTAAGTAGAACAAGCCATAAGATGGCCCAGCACCCCCAGTACCCCAGGAGGGTCCCTGAAGGATCCCAAGGTGAATACACAGGGAAGGATGGAGGAGGCTGCACAGGGGAGCAAGGGAGGAGTAGCCTGGGAGGTGCTGACGCAGGCCAGGGTGTGACAGTGGGTTTCCCCGGTTGGGGACTTTCTTATGGTAGGGCCAAAGATGACCTTCAACTGGGCTGCCATCTTGTGGGCCAGTTGCTCTGCCCCATCCCTGCAGCTCAGAGGCAGGGTGAGGTGGGCAGGTGTCCAGGTGTCAGGAGAGCTGCAGGTGGGAAGGACCCACACTTGGAGCCTCCTGGCGGTCTGGTCACTGTGACTGAAGGGGCTTATGCCTGCCTGCGACCCTGTGGGCACCCTGGTCCTGAGGTCCCTGGGAATGTGCAGACTTGATCGAGGCCTTTTCCAAAACATCTCTAAGTGCCCAGGTTTGCAGCCTGAGGATCTGAGAGCTCCAGTCACAGGCAGGGCTGACCACATGTGCTTCCAGTCCAATTGGCTTCCGGGCCAAGAGCTCTGCCATCTTGAGTCTACTGATGTCCAGGAATAACTGACTCTGTTGTTTTTGTCTTTGAGCCCAATGGGCTTGCTGACATCCACCAGATTCGTCATCTGCTTGCTCACAAGGACCCCCCAACCCAGAACCCAGTGGCCCCACGAGGGTGCCTCGGGCAGAATGATCACTGTTTATAGATTGTTGATCTCTGGGCCGTGACAGCTGAGCTGGCCTGTCGCCTAGCCCAGAGTGGTCTAGAGGGGAGAGGAGGGGACGGAGGTTTTGGGAGGAGCTGTGTCCCCTGCTAAAGAAGTGCTCTCCATGCTCGACCAGGCAGACGTTAGAGGGATGTTACAGTTTGGATCTGGAACGTCCCCAAAGGCTCCCCTGTTGCAGCAGTGTGCAGGGGTGAGCTCTTGAGAAGTGGCTGGGTCAAGGACCTCATCCATGGATTGATCTACCGATGTAGTCATAATTCCACGGCAATATTGGGAGGAGGTAGAAACAGTATGCAGCTGGATCTTGGAGAAAGTAAGTCTGCAGAGGCCTGAGCTGGAAGCATGTTTTCTGTCCCTGGCCTCATCCTCCCTCTCTGTCGCTCCTCACTGCTTCCGGTTGCAATCAGCTGAGCAGCTGTCTCCTGCTGCCCTTCTGCCCTGACTTTCTGCCCCTTCTCAGGTCCAAAGCAAGGATCCAGCCTACGGTGAACTGAAACCATGAGCCAAAACAAACCTTTCCTTTACTAAGTTGCTTTTATCAGGCGTTTTTGTCACAGTGACAAAAATCTGTCAAGCACAGGGACTAGTGCAGTGGTTTTCGCAGCTAGGAGCACTTGGTTCCAAACACAGCAAGGATGAGCAGGGTGGGGCGGCAGACAGAAATTGTTCAGAGGAGGCATGGATGACGATGATGGGGGTCTGACAAACTGACTTGACAGATCCCTGCTAAAGGTAGGTGGGGACCAGCCATGCAGGTGGCGGGCGGAGGGGGAGAATCTGATTAGGATGGGGTGATCAAATTCCAGGTCTAGGACTGGACTCCAAACTAACTCAGCAGGACTTGGCTAAGACTGGAAGATAAGGGTCAGGAGCAGAGCCCAAGTTCAAGGTCAAGTCAAGAGCTCACAAAAGCCCAACTCAAGTTTGGTGCAAGTGTCCCTAAATCCATGTGCTGAAGCCCTAGCCCCCAGCCCTTCTAAAGGTGACAGTATTTGGAGACAGAGTCTTCAAAGATATGATTAAGATACAATGAGGAGGGTTGGGGATTTAGCTCAGTGGCAGAGCACTTGCCTAGCCTGCGCAAGGCCCCGAGTTCAGTCCTCAGCCCTGAAAAAAGATACAATGAGGTCAGAGCTGGCGTGGTTGCTCAGTGGTTGGAGCACTTGCCTGGCATGCACCAAGACCTGGCTTCAAACCCCAGCACCACATACACAACTAAGTGTCAGGGAAACAAAGGTCAGAGGAAAAAATACATAAAATTGATTCTGAAAAAAATAAAAATGATACAATGAGATGACTATGGTGGACCCAAATCCAATTTGAGGCCTTGTAGGAAGAGATCTGGACACAGAGAGGACCACCTTGTGAAGGCACAGGGGGATGACGCCATCGCAGGCCAAGGAGAGAGGCCACCTACCCCATTTGATCTCAGCCATCTAGCCTCCAGAACTGAGAGAATCTGGTGCTGAGCCCTGACCTGGGCCCTAGGAAACTCATGCAGTGGCCATGGGTCTAGTGGACAGCTGGGAGCAGCTTGTACCTGCCACTCCCTCAGAAGGCAGGCTGGGGCCGGCTGGGGCAGGCCTGGTCCTTGCCTGGATGGCACTGGATGAATGAGACTTAGCTTCCACCCACACAGACAGGCAGGAGCAGACCGACTCTGAGACCAGAGAGGGCTGCAGAGCTGCGGGTCCCACCTGAGGGCAGTCTGGCTTGACTTGGGGGCGTTCTTTTGTCCCCCCAATGCTGGGGCTAAAACCCAGAGCCTTGCAAATGTTGGGCAAGTGCTCTATTGCCGAGTTACACCCTCAGAAGACTTTGCAATGCTTTATTGCTTCTCAAAATGCTAAACTGACGCAATTACGAAGGAGGCACCCTTGCCCAAGCACTGCAGGAGGGCCAAGACTCAGCAGAGGCCACCAGAAGCCTGGCCTGGGACCTCCCATGACCCCTGGGGCCCAGAGGGGCAGGCGGGGGCCATAATCCTGCACTCCCTCCACACACATCCCAGAACGGGATTCTTGTGGTTTCCAGCAGAACCGAACCATGTGGCAGGGGAGCCTCAGGCGGCCCATGGACCCCACGTGCAGTGCAGTTGGATTCACGGAGGTCAGGGCTGGGCTGGAGAGCAGCAGGCTGAACAGAGGGGCCCCAGGGGATGGTCTGCCTCACACCTGTCTACAGATAAAACCAGGTGAAGCCAGGTCTCCAGTGTCCCCTAGGGTCCCCAAAGTGAGACCCGGTGGAGCCGGCACTGCCCTGTGCTGGGAGGAGGGCCAGCCCCAGGCCTGGGAACAGGGGTGAGGATTTCCTGGCCAGGTGCGTTGGGGAGAGCAACAGCAGGGGAGGGTTGTGTGGACGCTGGTGCACAGGATTTCCATGGTGTCGAACAAGCTGGACAGCTCCCTCACCCACCCTGTGGTCCCCTCACGTCGTCCCCAATACCTGTGAAGAGTGGTGGGCTCTGGGAGCTGGGAGCATCAACCCCTCATCCTCAGTAACCGCCCCACCCGAAAATGTCTCCAGGGACAGTGGCTCTGAGTGCTGGGCCCACCCTGGGAGACTCAGGGGACAGGTCCTCCTTCCAGGTGAAAGGGGCCTAACACAGGAGAGCCACAGCTCCCAGCCCCACTTTCCAGTCTCTTGCTCTCTCTCTCTCTCTCTCTCTCTCACACACACACACACACAAATGCATGCACACAGCACACAGCTCTGAGCCAGAGCCCTGCTGTGTGTGCCCCTGCTGTGATCCTGAGCCCTTCCTTTCTACAATTTCTGTCCCAACCTGCTTAGACCCCACTCTGGGGCACTCCAAGTGCACATGCGGCTACTGAGTTCCTGCTAGTGCCCGCTGGTCCCCTGCCATCTGTCCCCTGCCACTCAGATCTCCCCTGCCTGGAACAGTTGCCTGCCAGCTCGTGCAACATCCACAGAGAGACCAGGCCCTTGTCACTGCTGGTGGGCATTACTCAGTCCTCAGCTCTCCCAGCTGGGACAGGAGCTGTCTTCTTACTGATCTGCAGCCCTGGGTGCCTAAGGAGCCTGTGTGCCCAGCAGCAGGAGGGTATCTGGAGAGCCAGCAGCTTGCCCGGAGAGGTGCCATCACCTCCAGCTATAGCTCCCTGCCTTAGCCCTCCCAGGCCAGGGACAGGGACACAGACATGGGACCCAAGTCAGGCCATGTGTCCCAGCTCTGTACCCCATGCAGGCCCTTCCCTCCCTCCCAGGGTCTTTGCTCCCCACCTGGGCATTTGGCACAGGGTCTGTGGGTGGCATGCTATAAGGGCTGTCATGTCCTCCACCTGGGGATGTGGCTGGGGAACGGGCGAGGGCCCCTCCTGGGCTGTGCTCCCAGTAGGGGGCAGTTGGAACTAGGCAGAAGCCAGGGCAGTGCTCTTCCTGTTGGTGGCAGGCACTGTGATAAAATAAGGTGTCCCTGCCCCCACCATGGCCTTGTGTCTGCCTGTAGAGGCCAGGCTGGCTCCAACAGGGCAGGCTGCCCCTTGCTGTGCCCTCAGCCCAGGCCTCCCCCAGCTCCTCCCAGCCCCAGGGAGCCCCAGCCCAGATCCCAGAACACTCCTGTCCCCTCTGGAGTGATCCCATTTATGTCATCCAGAGCTCCGCTGGAATGACCCTCCGGGACCTGTAAGGTCTGGGGAGACGTTCAGCACATAGAGGAGACAGGCTTCTCAGAACTGATGGATGCATGAGGTTGGAGCTGAGGATCTGGAGTTCCAAGGGCAGGAAACTGAGCCGAGAGTAGCACAGGCAAGGCCCTGGATGGGCTGAGCTTGCTGCTGAGTTCTCAAGGGGCCGGGGGGCGGGGCAGAGTGGGGGCCACACAGGCCTTGGGTCCCCACAGGGCCTGGCTTTGCTGCAGTGGCCCAGGAGCTGTGAGTGCCTCGGCGCAGCTCTCCAGCCAGCCCAGCCTGGGCTCCAGGCAGTGGGGGAACAGGCCGCAAGCAGACTCCTGAACTTCAGGACACGTGATGGCCTTCGCCCCCAGCAGGACCAGCGCTGCCACTCTCGGGACTCTCCAGCTCAGCCCATGCGTGTCCTTCTGTCCTCTGAGAAGAGCCCACGGGGTGAGCATTCACCAGTGTGGGCGGGGCGCGGGGGCCATGCTGGATCAGGGGAAGGGTGGCGCCTCTGCCAGCGGGCGGGACATGCTCTGAATGGCCCACTGCAGGATGCCATCGAAAGAGTGCTGCAAGACAACAGGGCACCTGGCAAGGGCCTTGGGGGACCATGTGCTACCTGCCCACACCCCGAGTCAGGACCGTCCAGAGCTCTCCTCTCCTCCCGTCCAGGGCTCCTCACAGCCTCCCCACAGCTCAGAGCAGGGCCTCCACAGCTGTGCTGCCTCTTGGTGGCTTCCACCCGGCTGGTGAGGCAGGGCCAGTCCCTCCTCACTCTGCTCAGGGATCTGATGCCCCAACAGGATTGGGGAGTCTGGGGAGGCCCTTCAGTTCTCCAAATACCTGCCCCCTCCCAGAGCCATGGAGCCCTCATCCAGTGCCCGGGCCACCTGTCCCTCTCAGTCCAGACATCTACAGTGTTGGGGATCTGCCAGGGCACAACCCACCAACAGGGCAGGGCCCCTGCTCCCCAGTCGGGCAGGAACCTGAGGTGCCATGATGGACACTAGAGAGACACAGGTTGGCCACTTGAGTGGCACGGGCGTAGCCGGAGGAGTTTGTCCTCCTGCTAAACGATGGGGCCCCTGAAGGCTAGATGCTCTCCTAGAGAACCTCCTAGGGGCAGCGGCCTGATGAGAGGGGCCACCAGAGGTCCCCAGGGATAGCCCCCACCCCAGCAGCTCTGGGGAGCATCGTGGGCTTGGGCTGGTGCTGAGATCCTGTGGGCTGTGGGCCTCCCAGGGGACCTTTGGGGCCTGCTAGAAGGGGAGCTCCTGTGTGGGCAAGGCCGGGCAAGCATCCTCCTAGAGGAGCAGCTGTAGGGGCAGGGATGACCCTGACTTCCACACTTAGGAGCCCTGTGGCCTGCAGTGCTCATAGTGCCCAAGTGGGGGCCCAGGTGCTGGCAGGTGTGTGGGGGGGGCACAGCCCAGGCCAGGTGACCATTACCTCATTCAAGAGGGACTCCAGGTCATCCCTGTGCAGAACCGGCTCGTGACCGGCAGAGTCGTCCCCTGCCTGGAAGCCAGGAGAGGAAGAGTCAACCAACCTGCAGCTTTGCTGGGTACACAGAAACAGGCTTCCTCACAGCGGTGACAGGCCCGGGGTCTGCAGAGTGCTGTCCCCATTGGCCTGAGAGCAGATTCTAACGCTCAACCCTTAGGACAGGGCAGGGTGGGCAGACGTGAGGTCAGGGCTGCCTGCAGGGCCTGCCTACTCCCAAGTGTTTCTCTGGACTTCTGGGACTTGGGAAGCAGCCAGGACTGTGCTGTGGATGGAGACTGGCGGCCCAGAGAGGAGAAGGTGCCTGGTGCCAGGCAACCACTGCCTGCCGTGTTAGTGTGGCCCCCGCCATGCCCAGTCTCATGGGTGAGGCAGGGAAGACCACACGATGCTGAATCATGAATTGCCAGGTTCACAGCTTGAAACTGCTGGATCTCCGCTCTTCCACATGGGTTGGTCTGATAAACACAGGACCCAGAGAAGTGGGACTGGTGCTGGGTAGCCTAGGAGAAGCAATCCTGTGTCTGCAGGGGGCCACTTGATGCTGCATTTCCTTACTGGGAGGGGACCCAGGAAGCAAGGGCCTCAGCAAGCTCTGCCTACACCAGTGCGCAGGTAGGAAGAGGAGAAAAAACAGGCCCCTGCTTTTACTTGACCCCCACGGAGTGGGCAGGCAGTCCTGCTCTGACCCCTGCTTGTCTCAGGTGCCTGGCCAGAGCCTGCATCTTGCCTCACCCATGCCCAAGAGCAGTGGAGGCTCCTGTGCAGGACACATGGTGCATTTGACAAGTGGGGCACAGTGACAGGAAGAAAGCTGTTGGCTCCACCTTGCTTACTGTGCCTCTCTGAGCGCCCTGACTGCAAAAGGTACCAGGTCCTGACTCCCTGAGGACTGCGGTCAGCACGTGGTGTGCAGCACCCTTCAGGCCTGGCAGGCCTGCCCCCTCCTCCCACCACATCCTGGATCTGGGGCTGGGGGCTTTTAGGCCTGTGGGGGCGCTCTGCGGCAAGGCCTTCAACGACCCATTATTTCGGGTGCTTCCTTTTTAAGTACATTTTAATGATCAAGAGTCGGTTTATAGAAAATGCTTTATAACAATAGCGCACACGGTCAGTGTGTATGGCGTCTTCGCTGACTTGCGCTCCCCAGCCTCCGCACCCGCTAGGGTACTGACCTTGACCAGCCCCGGGGTCGTCTGGGCCGAGCTGGGGGCTGGCGTTCCCTCCCCCGGGGCCTGGGCGTCTCCCGAGCAGGATTTGCAGCGCTGGTGGGACCTGGTGGAGGGGCGGAGAGGCTGAGAGGCTTGGGCGCGGTCCGAGGCGGCTTTGGGGGTGGGAGTGGGGACGGGGTCCCCGCCCTCTCTTGCCCCCACTGGCGCCCAGAGTCACCGCATCACTCACCCTGGCCCAGTGGCGCTCGATGGGAAGTGGCAGCGCCAGTGAAAGGCGGCGGCGCAGTGCGCGCATCGCAGCGCTTCAGTGCCATCTCCGCACACTCCGCACCTCGCGCCGGGCGCGGGACCCTACAGAAGGGCGACGGCGTGGGGTGACTGGGGGCCTGGGCCCTGGCTGAACCCTGGCCCGCCGCGTCCTGCCTCGGGACCACCCCAGGGCAGCTCCAGCCGCCGGGACGCCCGTGGGAAGCTGCAGGGGTGCGTGGCTCCGAAGTCCCGGGAGTGCAGGGACCACCCCAGCGCCCCCGGGGTGCAGCCAGCTAGGCCAGTTTGCTGGGCCCTCTCTACTGTCCCGCCTCCTGCGGAGACTATGGCGATGCCCTGTTCCCTAGCTGGTGTAGGTGTTTGGAAACACAATGTGTCACCTCTACTGCAGGCCACCATGGACACTCCCGCTATGCAGGGGCCCTCTCCCTACTACACCCCAGAGCCTCCCTGAAGCCTCCAACACCCCTCCCCTTGGCCAGTCTGTGCCCTCCTGGAAGAGGCCTCCCGGTTCCTGACCCGTCTAGTTCCTACTCATTCTCCTCAGCTGTATTGGAGGAGGTGGCTCCACTGTGGGCATAATCAGCTCTTCTGCTCAAGTTCATCCAACTGCACTGCAGGTCCCTAGCCCTCTGAGGCCAGCACCCTGACCCCCAGCACTTCCCAACCCTCCTCACTCACCTGCTGCCCCTCTGGGTTGGCACTCATCAGAGAGGGGCACAGGGCAGAGGGGTCCAGCACTTGCAGGGGCACCGTGGGGGACGGGGCAAGCAGGTGTGTGTAGGTGAGAGCAGTGTCCGCAGCAGGCAGGGGCTCCCTGGGCAGGCCTCTGGCCTCCTCTCCTGCTGACCTCAGCCCCAAGGGGACCTGGAACCCAAGAGTCAGCACTCCAAGGAGCTGCAGGACCACTGGGGCTGAGGGATGGTGGTGTGCTGGGAGGTACACATATTGGGGTCTGGGGTTGGAAAGGCCTGGATGCAGGTCCCATCTCAGTGGCCCTCAGCAAGGTCCTTGGCCCTTTCCCCCACCTGAGAAATTGTGCACTGCAGCCTCCCGGCCTGAGAATAAGCCCCGTGCACCTAACAGGGTGGAATCAGCCCTTAGGGCTTTGCCGCAACAGAAGGCGTCAAACACCTGGAGAATGTTCAGGGATCACAGTGCAGCACCTATGCTAGGGTGACAGAGCCAAGGCCCCCGGTCAGAGCAGGGAGACACTGGGATGTGGTAAGGACAGCTCCCCAGGCCCCAGGCCCCCACAGGAAATTCGTGAAAAGGGCCTACGGTAGAGAGCTGAGCTGATTAGGCAGTAAATGGGGTCAGTTCTGTGGCTGGGGCAGGCCTGACCCATGAGTGGCCAGGAGGCAGGACTCCAGAGGGGTAGGGGACAGGAAGGGGTCACCTAGCCTGGGAGAGGGCCAGGGCATACCGTGGGCTCTGTGGGTGGCTCTGGAGGCCGGGGCTCCTCCGCCCGGGGCAGGCTCTGCTGGACTCTCCCCTGGAGGCAGCATGAGCACCTCCAGGTGCCACTGTTCGGGTGGTCACCAGTCAGAAGTATGCAAGAGAAAGCAGAGATAGACCCAGATCCACAGGCAGGGGTGGACTGCGTGTCCTCATGTCATTCCCTTCATAGGAAGGAAGTGGACTGGGCCATAGGGCCCCGTCATCAGGAGAGCCAGCATGTGGGAAGCTAGCCCCCATGAGGTGGCCCTGACCAGCTGGGAAGTGTCCCCTGGGGTGCTTCTCTGATGAGCCACAATCTTCAATGCCTGGCAGTGGCCTGTGCCCACCTGTAGCAGTGTCCCCTGCTGGTGGGCCCTCCCTCTGCTGGACCACCAATTTCCATGGGGGAATGGTGCTGAGGAATGGGAGATGACCGTGGGCAGAGGAGCAGAGCCTCAGAGAGACGAGGTCAGGCCTCTGGATGCCAGCTGCCACCCCTCTCCCCACCCTGCTGTGCCCAATGGGCTGGAGGCACTGAGTTAGGGACTGAGAAGGCCTCACACCTGGCCAATGTCAGGGTCCGAGGCCAAGCCCTTGGGGGCCTGCTAATCTGGGGCCTCCATGTTCCCCCTCTTCCATCCAGGAGCAGGATTTTGGTGCTTAGGAAGGGGGTGGATGCCCCTGAGGGTCTGGGCTGGGGGCCGGGGGCAGGAGGGGATGGCGTGGCTGACTGCCTTGGGCCTCTGTGCTCAGGTCACTACTGTCCCCAGGGGCCCTGCTGTGGGTGGACTGTGTGGCCAGGCAGGTGGCAGGAGGCATGGTGGGAGCAGGGCACTGGCTATGGCCAAGGCCCCACCCGGGAGAGCCTCAGTTGCCCATCTGTGGATCCAGAGCCTTCTGGTGTCTTCTCATGCAGGGTCAGGGTGGCCTGGGAAGGGCTGGCATGCAGGTGGTGCAGCTCACCTGGGTATCTCCCGCAGTGGTGGGGACAGGCAGGCCAGGTGGAAGGCGCGGGGGCAGCCGTCACAACAGATGAGCTCCCCACCGTCCCGGCACACAGCACACTCGTCCTCGTTCTTCTGGCGCAGGCAAGAGTGAGCCATGCAGACCATGGGATGGGGGAGATGCCCTTCCCAGGACCTCCTCTCTGGGAACGGCTCCACCTGCAGTGTCTCATCTCTAGGGACTCCTGAGTCCATCCCAGCCCCCTTGCTGGCCTGTCTGCCTCTGAGGCTCTTGCCCTGACAGTTCTGCAGGGCCATCCTCTTGGCAAGAGGCGCTTTGACTCGTGGACCCCAGGCTCCTGGAGGCCACCTAGGCTGCACCCCACCCTCAAACAGCCCCTCCTCGCCAGGCAAGATGGGCCCCATGGAGTCCCCTATCAGCCCCAGGCACCTGCTGTCCCCTCCCCTGGGGCCTCCACCCTCCTGTGCCAGCGTGGCGTGCACCCTGCACATGGGGGTCTGGACTGAATGTTCTCCACGAGCCCAGGCTGCCAGGCGGGCTGCTCTGCTGTTACCCTCACACTCATGGTAGTACTTCCCTGGGCTTGTGACAGCCAGGCCACTGCCACAGGGCTGGGCAGGACTGGGCCCTGTCCACGCTGGGTGCCCGAGGCCAGCAGGACTCCTGGAACCAAGTGCTGGGATTTGTAACCAAGGAGAGCAGACGTGGGCCACACCAACCCACCTCATCGACAGACAGAGCTGGGGAGCCAGGGACAAACTGGGCATCCCTGGGGTCCTCGAGCTCTGGCTGGTAGCAAGCCCCCCCCCCCCCCAACCTCTGGACAAGAGAGGTGTGCAGCCTGGACCAGCACTGATTTTAAAAGCCTCAGAGGCCCTCGCTTTCTTAGACTGGCTTGAAGCCTGTGTGTTACCAGGGGCGGGGTATGGGGAGGAGTTCTGGCCTCTGCGCTTCGGGCGCCTCAGTGCCCCGGACAAGGGGCAACGACCGCCTCCGAAGGACCTGCCTGGTGGCTGTGGGGGGATGGGTCTCCTCTAGTGTCTAGGGCGATACCTGGTGGAGCTGGGGCTCGCTGGGGAGGGCTGGAAGGACTGGGACCCTGCCCTGCTGGCTTATCCTTGGCTCACCTCCACCCTGCAAGAGAGAAGAGGGCCACAGTGACAGAGGGCCCTGTGACCACTGGCACCGGTGTCTCTCAGCAGCAGCCCCCAGTGACCCAGCAGAGTCGGGAGGCAGCACTGTTCCCAGAAGGGGAGGGGGATGGCCCCAAGCAGCGTCCCCAGGCCCAGACTCCCACAGGTGGACCAGGGCAGTGCTTACTAGGGTGGCGCCCTGGGCTCCCTTGGCTCGGGCCAGAGGCTTCAGGCCCCCGCCACTGCGCGTCTTGTTCTTCCCACCACCACCGGGGTCTTCGAACTTGCTGGGAGTGTAGAACTCCCCCCCGACCTGGATGCACTTCTTGGAGGCCCCTGGGGGAGAGGCCAACTGTCCTGGGCCAGTCCTTGGAGTGGGGGGCCTGGCAGAAACGTCTGCAAGTGCCTCAACTTGGCCTTCCTCCAGCCACGTCAGGCCAGGGAAGGGTTCTACAGAACTGTGCCCAGCTGAACCCGACCCCCAATTCACATCCTCCCAGAACCTTGCAATAGAGCCCCATTCGGAAGCAGTGTCTTTGTAGATGTAATCCTTCATGATGAGGTCATACTAGCCCTAAATCCAATGACTGATGTCCTTGTAGAAAGAGAGGAGGACACGGTGACACAGGGAGATGGCCAGGAGAGAGGAGAGAAAGCCTGGGGAGAGCCTGTCACAGCCCAGGAGCAGGAGTTCAGGCAGCCCCTGCCAGGGGGAGGTAGGAGGGACCTCCCCAGAGCCGAGGCCAAGGACCTGCCCACACCTCACTGGGAATCTGTTGCTGTCGGCCACAGGTCTGGCAGTTTGTGGTAACAGCCCTAGGACAGGGTACTTGGGACATCCCTGATGGGGAGACCAGGGCTGGCATCTGCTCCCAGGCCCATGCTAGCTGTCCTTGGTGTCCCCAGCCAGTGTCCAGAGCTGAGTGAATGGCCTGGTGGCTGTGGCTCTGTGGTGTCCGGGTCAGGTGGGTCCCCACAGATCCCACACAGCCAGCAACCACTGGCTTCCGGGGACTCAAAGGAGGGGCTGGCCAGGGTCTGAGGGGACTGGACACCTCATCACTGACGGCACCAGGCCAGAGCTGCTGTAGGGCAGGCAGGACATGGGTGTCTGCAGGTGTCCCCTGTGGGGCGTGTGGGTGCCATGCACAGATAGAACTTTCTAAGGTTGTGACCTGCGCCCCAGCAGGACTCATCTGTGGAGAGGAGGGAATCTGGGGGATGGGCATCCTATGCTCAGATGAGGACCTGGGCCGCTGGCCACTCTGGGGAGCCTTGGCTGCTCCAGCCCCCTAGAAGCCAGCAGAACCAGTAGGGGACACTGGCTGCCTCCCGTGAAGACTTATCTGCTCTGGGGCCACCGGCAAGCAGAGGGGAGAATCCTCATCCTGTGCTGGCGTCTGGGGCCCTCGCCCACTCCCCTTCCCACCCCTGCATATACCTGACCCAAACACCTGCTGGATGAGGATCTCCTCCACTGCCCCGCGGGCTCCTGGGATGTCCCCAGAGGACACAGCCACGGTTCTCTGGACGGCAGTGGACATGGTCTGAATTCCTGGGAAGGGAGCACCCAGATGGGGGTTGCCATCTAGGAAGATGGTTCCTGAACCCCACTGCACACCAGACAGCAGGAACTGCCTGACTAAGGAATCCTTTCCTTCAGCCAGGGTAGTCTGCAGGGCCCAGCTGTGCCAGATGGGCGACCCAGACGGCACCGAGACATGGCCTTAGGACCAGCACTGTTAGCACAGGGGTCTGTAGCCAAGTTCCCTGGGCAAGGAGGCTGGGCAGAAAGGGGGCAGAATGTGTCCAGTGACAGGCAAGGATGGCTTTCCCAGGGACATGTGCCTAGGCCCTTGAGAACAGGAGTGCGAGGAGGGCAGAGGTGGACTGGAGGAGAGGCCTGGTGGTGCCATGAGGAGTCGGGGGTCCTGTGGTGTCATCCCCAGGTTTGGCTGCACTACCGCAGGATGAGTGGGCAGGCCAGCCTGGCCCCAGCTCCCAGGACAGGACTTCTGAGGGCAGCCCCCTCCAACCAGGGCCCCTTGGCCCCTGGCTGACTCACCATTCCCCAACGGGAGGCGCTGCAGCTCGGGGTTGCCCTCAGGCTTCTTTGGCTTGGCCTTCAGTTGGGAGCCTGCTAGAGGAAGGTGGTGGAGGCAGCCTGGGTCTCCTCCGTGGTCCCAAGTGGGAGAGCACTAGGGTGGGGCCAGAGGCTGGGCTCCCTGACTTCCTGTGGGCAAACAGACCCACCTCCCCCCTGTGACTACCTGAGAGCTCAGTGTGGGGGCTCCCCACGCTGAAAGCCCTGTCCAGGCCTTGCTCTAAGTACCCAGAGCAGCTCTGCAGCCTGGGCAGAAGCTCTGGAGCCTCTAGGAAGGGACGCTGGGCTCCCAAGGGAGATCTGTGACCATGGCCAGCTCCTCCCACTGGGTACCTGGGCTGGAGGTGGCCCTTGGGGTCAGGGCTGCTGGCGTGGCAGCTCGAGGTTCCTCTGGGACCTTCCTTTTAGTAGGGGGTCTGGGTGGCAGCACTGAGACCTTGGGGCTGCTGGGGGGCTTCCTCCCCTTCCGGGGCTGGCTGAGGTCCACATCTGCAGCTCGTGGGCAGGGGCAGAGTCCCTGTCTTAGAACCTTTCCTTGTGGAGGGCACAGAGCTAGGCACCCTCAGGGCAAGGTAGCCAAGGTCTCTGCCCTTTGCCTCTTGGAATCCAGGAGTCCTAGGGGATCACCTCGGCCTCCCAGAACACCCCCACGCACTTCTTCCTTACCCCACTCCCCCGGGGTGCTGAACCCAGCCAGGAACCCAGCCCCGAGCAGGGCCCACCTCTGGGGAAGCTGTCCAGGATGGGCCGCAGTCGCCCGTAGTGCTCCAGGTTGTAGTCCTTGAAGAGAACCCTCCAGAAGTCCAGGATGGCTGAGGCATCTTGGGTCAGCAGCCAGGACAGGAGGGCATGGAAGGCCTGGGGACAGCCCTCCTTCTCCTTCAGACGCAGGGTCTCCTGCAGCAACAGCTGAGTGGGGCTCTCCGAGGGGCACCCCCACCTGGTGCTTCCCCCGTCAGGCGAGATGGCAGCCAGAGGGGGCTGCAAAAGGCCTGGTCCTCTGTGCCCTTCCCCTGGCTCCCAGGGGCTGTGGGTACAGGGGTGTGCAGGTTGAGGGGTCAGGGGCACCTGCAACGCATCCTGGGGGCCATCCCCTGGCTCCTGGGTGAGTGGGCAGGAGGGCTGGTGGCAGGGTCCACCCCTTGACTTGTGGTTGGGAGATGGGGATAGCACAGGGGTGTTGGGGGTCGAGAGGTGCCGGAAGGGGCCCTCTGGATACATTCTGGCAGCCACACCCTGGCTTGGGCAGAGGCACTGGGGTGGGGACCCCTGGAACTAGTCCTGAGGCCATCCCGGTGGTGGGAGGGGCATGGTGGGGCGTAGGTGCCCAGGGCCCACCTGGAACTTGTCCTCAGGGACCACATCATGGTCGGCCAGCGCATGCAGCAGCGGAAAGGCGCTGTCCACAGCCACGGCGATCTCTGTGCGGTGCAGTCTCAGGAGGCGGCGCAGCACTGTGTCCCCACCAGCCCGGGCCTCGCCAGCCATAGGACTGGGTGGGGACCCCAGGGGTTGGCCACGGCGAGCACCCTGCAGGCTCTGGGAGGCTGGAGGCCCCCTCCCTGGCCAGTGTCCCTCCTGGGCTGTCAGGCGGTCCGTCAGCCCCGTCTGCGCTCCTGGCTGGGGAGTGCTGACCTTGGCCCACAGCCTGCTCTGTTATAGTGGACCACCCAGAAAAGAGCAAGGGAAGCTGGTCCAGGAGCCAATCGGGGCAGGGCTTTTGCAGGGGAGGACTGCAAGCTGCCCCGTGCCCAAGGGAAGGTGCGCTAACAGCCGGTCGGCTCCGCCTCCTCCTGCTCCCTTGGGGCAGCAAGCTCTGGCCCGTTGCTTCCCCAGCTGGCGAGGCACAGAGAGGCTCAGGGCTCCCCCTCCTGTCTGCCTGCAGAGGACTGCTCCGGAGGGGAATCCAGCACAGTGCCCCTGGCCTCTTCAGATAAGGTGGTGCCTCTGGGAGGACAGGAAACGTCCCTGCAGACTGGGAGCTAGGTTGGGGCACTGATCCCCAGGGAACCTCCACGCTCAGCTCAGAGCTCCTACTCCATGTCCCGGATCTGGGACCGCGGGAGGAGTCAGAGGGAGGAGTGGACACATGGAGTGTGCTGGCTGTGTGACTCCAGGCAAGTTCCTTCCTGTTCTGAGTCTCAGTCCCATCTTTCCAGTTTGCACATTTAACTGGGGGCCCCAGTCCTGGCACATTAGAACGGGCAGCTGCAAGGAAGGCAGCTGGCCACAGCGACAAATGCTCCCTGACCTCGTGAGTTCCTGTCCCTGCCGGGGTGGGGGCAGCCCGAGGAGCCTTCTTAGGGCTGGTGACAGAGGTTGAGGGATGGTGTGGCTTGGGGGACAGGAGCCTCGGAGGAACTCTGGGAAGGCTTCCTGGGGGGCAGCTGCAATGGAGAGGGACGCAGAGGTTTGCAGATGGGTGCAGGAGGAACGTGTCCCAGAGAAGTGTGCACAGGTGCAGGAGCCTAGGCCAGGGAATGCTGAGCCCCAGGTGGCCTGCAGGGTCTAGCCTGGGAGGTGGCAGGCTTTGGGGCACTTGTGTGCTAGGGAGATGACCTGGCTATAGAGTAGGTGGTTGCAGGTGCCAGGAGGCCAGGTTAGAGCAGCCTGGGCTGCGCCCACATGGTGCAGGGGAGAGGAGGCCAGGCGGGACAGATGATGGATCTGGTGAGGGGTGTCACCAGGCTTTCTCACATTGGTAGGCTGTGCTGTTTCATGCTGCGTTGGGGGAGCAGGGTGAGAAGTGGCATGTGGCCCTCCTGGCCTGGGTGCCTCCTGGCCCAAGGACCCCCATAGCGTTCTGCACATGCTGAGATAGCCCCAGAGCAGGGGCACCTGGGAACCAGACAGGAGAGGGCAGGGTGCTTAGAGTCAGAGCCAGAGGTGGTGGCTGAGGTGGTCAAGCTGGGGTCTGGGAACAGAAGTGGGAAGAGCTGTGGAAAAGAGGGGGTGTCATTCCAGAGCCAGGGTGCATGTGTGCAGCTGTAAAGTAAAGCAGGGTTGGGCATAGCGCCACACACCTGCTATCCCAAGGACTTGGGAGGCTGAGGTTGGAGGATTTCAGGTTGGAGGTCAGTCAACCTCAGCAACTTAACAAGACCTTGTCTCAAAATGAAAAAGGCTGGCTATGTAGCTCAGTGGTAGAGCACCGCAGGGTTGAAAACACAGTGATGTCAGGCTGGCAGGCAATGGATGGCCGAATGGAGGCAGAGTCGGTGCACTTTTGCTGTCCTGGAGAACATTCTGGAGACCCGTGGTCACAGCACTGTGGGGAGTGGCTGTGGCACTGTGCAGTGCCCTGCATTGTGCCTGCCACAGACACCCAGGGGCCATCTTGGCCAGTGCCCAGACAGTCTGCCCCTCCGAGAGTCAAATTTTCTCCTGCAGCTCCATTTACTAGCTGGGGGCTGCTGCTTCCTGGCCTTTCCCACGGTCTCTGGTGGATATGTACAGTGAAATGTTAAAGAAAGCATAGATCGAGGTCCCTCAAACCCACGTGGACTCTGACTTCTACCCATTCAGGAATTTGCTGTCTACTTACTGATGTGTGGGCCACGCTCACTCGGGGGGGGGGGTGCCCTGAGCCAGTGGGCTCCAGAACTCCAGGCACCGGGATGCCAGGGCAAGTGGCTCCAGGCAGCTCAGCTTCCCTGCTGAGCACCAGCGCCTCTATGTCACTCCCTCAGCCTGGAGGACTTTCCCTCAGCCAGAGGCAGCGGACCAGGGAATTGGAAACCACAGCAAGATGGAAGCCTGGCCTTTGCCCTTTGAAAAGCCCTGGCAGGTGCTGCTGCACCCTGGCCCGGAGCACGACGGTTGGGCAGGCATCACCCAGCCTCTTGTTGGGGTCAGCAGAGAAGCTCCTGTAGAATTTTGGACTTTCCACTACACCCTTGGGGTTTCCACCACAGCCTCTAGTGGCAGGTGACCAGAAGCTGCTGAGGCTATGTGAAGGGGGCCTCAGGGACCCAGACCATGACCACGCAGGGCTCAGCCCCCAGGGCCTCCCTCAGCGTCCCACCCAGAGGCAGAGATGGAGGCACAAGGGGCCAGCAGGTCCCAGCTGCTCCTGTCCTGGTTCAGGGCTGGAAGGGAAGCCCCTGTGGTCCTGCCAGAGGGCACAGAATGGAAACCACCAAAACGACCCTCGTGGCAGGCAGGGCAGGGGGCCAGGTTGGCCTGTGTTTGGGGAATGGGGTTGCAGCACCGCTTAACCTATAGGCGCAGCATGGTTGAATGTTAAAAACATCAACCTGACTTTATGTTAGACAGGAAAGAAGCACGATGGAAAACTATTACAATACAAACCAAAATATAAAACAGCTGGGAATAAGGACAAAAAGAAGTCTGCAGTACTTGTTTCCCTTCCTGCAGTACTGGGGTTGAGCCCAGGGGCACTCTGTCTGAGCTACATCCCCAGCCCTTTTTAGTTTATCTTGAGACAGGGACTCTCTAAGTCAGTGAGACTGGCCTCAAACTGCCACCCTCCTGTGTCAGCTGCCTGGGTCACTGGGGTGAGTTTGTTCTGAGGCACCGGGTTGCCTGGGTTGGTCTGGAACTCCTGGGCCTCCTCCTCCAGAGTAGCTGCCACTACAGGTGACCGCTGCCTGGCCAGGCTGGGCACTCAGGGGCTCTTTTGTTGTTGTTTTTGTTTTTGAACCCAGGGGCACTTAGCCACTGAGCCACACCCCCTGCCCTTTCTATTTTGAGACAGGGTTTTACTAAGTTGCTTAGGGCCTCACTAAGTTGCTGAGGCTGGCTTTGAACTTGTGATCCTCCTGCCTCAGCCTCCCGAGTTGCTGGGATTGCAGGCGTGCACCACCACACCCAGCTTGAGACTGATTTTTCATTTGATTTATTCTGTAGGTCAGGAGCTTTGGGGGCTGGAATTCAACACCATCTCTCGGTCTCCACTTTTCACTTTTGAGTGTGGAACTATGGAAATGTATAACCCAAATAATAAAACTAGCATTTCGCAGAAGCTTCATACAGCGTTTGTGAAGTGTACCCTGAAGGATAGTCCGGGTTCTGGGTGAGTTATTTCACGGTTTCTCAGGGACTCCTGCAAGGAGCCCTGAGACGGTCTTACCACGTCCTCCACCTAGAGGTTCCTGGTTGGCCAGCAATGGGGAGGGCCAGTTCTACAGCAATGGCCTGCATCTCTGCCAGGGCAAGGAGGGTGCAGCAATCCCCATTCCAGCCAGGAGATGGGGACGTCTGGACACATTTGAGGGTGGCACTGTTCCACCGGCTGGAAGCGGCACTTTCCACTCAGGTTATCAGGTCACTGTATTTTATTCAAATCTCAGGTTTCCCTCAACGTCCCCTTGGGGACCCAGAATCCCCTCCAGGGTCATGGGCTGCTCCTGGCTGGGGCAGTTTCTCAGACTCCCCTTGTCTGTGACCTTGGGGGTTTGCAGGACGTCCCTCAGTGGTGACCTGCAAGCCTTTCTCCAGTGGGAGGAGGCCCACAGAGGGGGGCCCTTCTTACGCTCCACCACTTTTCACCGTGATGCTGGCCTGGTCACCTGTAGATGTGACCCCAGTGGAACCACATGGGAGTCACTGGGACCATCTATCACTCAAGTGGCACTACGCTGCTTCCAGGATCTTCCCCCACCGAGGGGCCACTACAATCACCTGAGCTCTGCACCCTGCTGGCCCTCAATCTTGGCCTACCCCAGCCCCACCCAGCGCCTCCCTGCACCCCACCCAGCCCATCCCACGCCCTCACTCCGCTGTCCATTTTTCCAGTACAGCCTCACCCCGGCTGAACTACTGCCACCTTCCCAACCCCATCTGCCCTGAGACCCCCACAAAACACAGTGGTTCAGAGGACCCCAGGACCTCTCCCGCCCCTTCCCCAGGACCCCATCTCCACCCATCTCAGAGCATTCTCCCTCTGTGCTCCGCAGCTCCACCCTGAGCCTGCCCCCACCCCACCCCACCCTGCCCAGAACCCCTCCCACGCACTAAGCCGCTTCAGCCCCGCCCCTGAGCACCCGCCCCACCCTCACCCC